>JAAXYX010000210.1:0-53063 GCA_036851915.1 Ptenothrix huangshanensis | reverse complement strand
TTGATCGAGGTTTTCATTTAATGCGAACCTTGTCCTATTAGAATATCGCATATCGCATCGCTTGGTACTAGCGCTACTTTTGTCAGCTTTGAAAAAAATAACGGTATTTACCTCTATCCGCCCTATTGCTATCAAAAATAGAGTAAGGCAACACCACACACCACTGTTAAATGTCCGTGCTGAAAGTTCCACTAACGGAAAGCTAATCGAAGTGTAGCTTCAAAAAGTGTGAACATCGTGAAGTTCTTTTCTAGAATAGATCCCGCGAAAATGCAGTTAATACAGCAAAACTGCTAGAGGTGAGCTAAGAAGTTTCTACTAATAATGCAATTATGCCTATGCATATACATATTACTTATTTACATCTTCCATATTCAAAAAGTGATAGAAATTACGTAATGCATTGTAAAATTTCTGCACAACTTCTGCTTCGACAATGAAATCATGTAAAATGCAGGTAAAACAATGGTATAATTATTTGCAATGTGGCAGGAAAGGTAACTCTGGTCGCTACAAGAATTAATTAAGGTTATAGCTGTAGAGGAACAAGCAGAGCACCACACAGGCTTCCCTTCCCAGCACTTTCCGCGGATCCCAGAGTGAGCAGCTGTGCCGTTTGTATTACTAAGGTTCTGCGAAACTCGTGGTTTCAGGAGGTAGCAAGATGTTTCACAAGAAAAAGTTTCAAAATTTTCATTTCATTTGAATCAAAATTCAAAAACTATTTGTGAGACAGGCTTTATATGATTTAAAGGGTTAGAGCGTTCTATCAATTTTTGTGACCTCATGGTGCAGAAAAGGGATTCATGGGGCTTAAGAATTAGAATTCTGTACAGTGGCTCAACGATGCGCGGGAGTTCAAGGAGTTTTTCCGTTGCAAAATAGGAAATCAGACCTCTCGAAATGGCAAGCGAATTTAATTGCAATTTGTAATTCAAAAGCTAACTAGTAAGTTTTCTCTTCAGTTTTAACGTAAATATAAAAACCGAAGTCCGCTAACGGTCGTCGGTATTTTTTCACAAATATGCTTACTTTTAAATAGTTTATTTTATTGTTGCTTACTTAATAATTATCATAGTCAGTATGGATTAATGGGTGTGTATTACGATACATGCCTAGTAACAATTACAGAAAAGATTATTTCTTCACAGACCCCGTCATATTCCGCAGCAAAAAATGTGTCGCCGCGACCACGGGTACCAGAGACATCTATAGGGGCACCAGACATAATCAAATGATAAAGAAATGAGGCCCAAAAACGGCCCCTTGTCAACCTAATTTAGTTTGAATTCCACAATTAGACTTTTCACTAAAAACGGCTAATTTCTCCTGTAATTTGAATCTTAATATTTAAAAACTTCATCCGATGCAGAAAAACATTCTCCCTATTCATGAATGAGAATTTTAAATAAACTGCATACGTTGCTTGGAATTGTATAACACTTGAAGCGACATACGTTTCGGCAGTTTCTTCTTATCTAACTTGCCACTGATATCATAATTAATCATCATCATCCCTTGCAGGAGCTATATTTTCTTAATCTCCAAAAATCGCAACGGGAACGGACTAAAAATCGTTAAACTACCCATCAGTGAAAGGAAGTTTTACTGGTGTTAAAGTTCACATAACTACGATCTACATTTAGGAACCCAGGGGTTATTTTCCTGTTATGCATAAATGATAAAGAGTCAATTTTCATTAAGGGACAAATAACGTGTAAATTATTCCGCCAAAACATTACAGTCAACAGTCACCTGATTTTTACCCGTTTACAGCTATAGCTTTTCGGTAATTACATTCGTCATTCATCATTCTTCAGATTCAGAAGCAGTTGATCACGTGTTCAAAATATCCGTGGAAATGATGATACTATAAAATTAATTCATAAGCAACAACAATACACGTATAACAACAAGAAATCCAGAGCTTACATTAGAACATAATCATAGCATAATTATTTGACAATGGCTTGAAAGATAACATGACATAAGATAAACATATGGAATATTGATGCAATTAATTATGCTGGAGCAGATATAGATGCGGACGACTGATTTATGATTGTGATTGAGGAGAAACGTATACTTATTGGATTCGACAAGATTAGTGAAGGTAAACAAATGAAGATTTGAGATGACTGAAAGTTGATGGTTGACGCGGTTTCCGTTGCCAAGCCAAGCAAAGCCAGACTCGACGAAGGGAGAATAAAATATTTATTACGATAAAAAAAACTGACTCGTGTGTGGGTTGTGAAGGTTTGTGTTTGTAGATTAGTTGGAGAAAAGTGTGCACTTGTTGTGTAACGGAATTGGCGTTTGTTGTGTGAGAGTGAAGTTGAGTTGAGTCAAGTGAGTGGAAGTGGAGGGTTTGAGGCGACTGGATTCTCAAAGCGAAATCTTTCTGCTCTTCCACACAAGTCGCCATCACCAATGTTCCCACTCAATCCCACCACACGTCACATGTAGCCCTCTGGATTGGCGACCCTCTCAATTCTCAAACATCAATCCACCACTCCATCCGCCGACCAAAGTCACTAAAATTAACCTCAGCTAAAACTCCAAGCGCATTAACTCACGTAAGTTTTTCACATTTTCATAAAACTCTTTTCCACATGTCACTTCCATCACCTTGGTCACAAACCCATTAATTTCCATATGATTGTAGGATTCATTTTTTTCAAATGTTACTTCCATGTTTTAACGCCGATTGAAGTCGTGTCGCTGCAGCATTCCCACATTCAACATTGTATTTCAGTCCTATCCAATCCAATACAATCCAACCCACCAATGATCATGACATGGTCCATCATTTGCTTTGGGAGTCACTAATTTTTTTTGGAACTGAATTTTGATCTTGATTTCATCGCCAATCTCTGTTTCTGTATCATCGTGATCTCTTTCAAAGATCTAGATCCAGATAACAATTTATTAAAGTCACTTTAAGTTATAATTTGCACATATGAATCACCAAAGGATATTGGTCTGTGTGGGGTATATAGCGTTGATGCGTCAAGGTCAAAGTTTAAAGGTCAGGTAGATGATATGATCACTTGGCATTTTCATTTGAAATTAAGTGTCAGTAGTAAATCCCAAAGTTCGAATTTGAGTTCATTTTGCGTTAAACTTGATTTGGGGGCGGGTTAAAAGTGCTCCCTGGTGATTGACCTATGCTGGTCTAGTTATACATTGCCCTAGTTTTGTTGTCTTAGTTTGTTGTTACCTGGGTAGCAAAAAGATTACAAGGTTTTCTAATGTGATAAATTAAAATAGTTTCTATTTTCTCCGTTCTAACAGTGCCACAGTGACTAGAGAATATTATCATCAGTGATAGCCTATCACTATGGTAAAACTGTTTTTGTGGTCAGTAGTCAGTTGACAATGGAGTGAACGAGAGATTCATTGACTTAGTTTTATGTACAAGCAACAAGGGTTCACTTTTCCAATTTAATTCGCTTACGCTTACGGGAGGAAGACGATTTAAATGAATTTCACACTAGTGGAGCTAGTTGCTGCCTTCTAAAGGATTGTAATTAAATAGGTACAGTCATTGGAATTACAAGCACTTTAGCTTGAACTCAAGGATAAGATTTGAGCCTAGAGGGCAGGTTTAGATGGTTTTTTAAATTGCTTGCGATAATTAATTGTAGTGACTGTTTGTTTTGCAATAGGATTTTCAAAATATTCTAAGATTGGATTTTTCTTAGCTTTCTTGTAAGCTCTTGTGGATATGAAATAGCGTATGAGAAAGTATTTCGAGTTGTTGGACATAATTATATGGGATGGGTATTCATATAATTAAGAATTACTTACTCTTAGTGGGTAAACAATTAGTCAATTGTTAATTCAAATGACAACGTCTGCTTGGTTGGATTGTGGCAGATTGTCCAAGAATTGAGCTTCCAATGATTAATTCAATCAGATTCAAATTTACCGTTCAGTGTTATTGTTTTGTTGCATTTACACTACTTGTGAAAAGTATTTGAAGGGATTTTACGTACCATTTTTATAATAACAGCTAATCCTTACACAATATGCTAAAAGTAGTAGCAACGGAAATATGGAAATATTTTGAATAATAGATACGAAATAACGTAATTCCATCACGTTGTATTTTGCGATCCGACCCTGTCTACCCAAAGTCACAATGTGTCACTGTTGGTGGTAACATAATGTGATGAGTGAATTCGATCTGTGCTAAAGATATCATATAAATATCTAATATAAACATATTACAGTGTTACAAACATTGGTTGGATTGCGGTATACAGTATTATTATGAAAAATATAGTCAAACAAAGTTATACCGTGTGGGATTTAAAAGAACGAATTTTTACGAGTTGATTTTAGTAAAAGACGTTTGGTAAAAGTGCAATTATTTCCAATAATTTAAAATTCTGAAGCATTCCTGTTGACTATATGAAATCTATTAATTCGCCTCCGATGTATCCAACTTATAGTTAATAAATTGATTCTTATTATCTCTCATGCAGACATAAATTCCATCCAGAAGCCTATATTCTACGACTAGGAACTTCGTTTGACGTTGAAGTCTACCAGCATTACACTCTTAGCATAGTCAGTACAGAAAACTGCTGTCAACTGCCATGGGGGTAGGAAGCGCCGAAAGCCCAACTATTTCTAACTTTGATAGATGTAAGTACAAGTTTTAAACTTGTATTAATATTTAAGTATAAAGAAAACCTTTATCTCATGTTAAGGAATTATAGGTTCAGGTTTATGATGATAACATTTTGCTCTTTTCTGATTAGGTTTGGTCTGCTACGGTCCACACTCACACTCTGATCCATCAAAGAGTGACGGGAAAGGAATAACTTTTGAATTGAAAAATCTGAAAGATATATTTATGAAAATCTTTGGAATTCAATTTCTTCCACATTTCTCACAGTATGGCCCAATACACATGTGTTACAATTGTCACGATGAGTTTTTAAAAGTGGAAAAAATTTATGACGAAATCGAGCATGGAAGCGAAGAGTTTAGTCACAATTTCGATGCTGTTCGAGAACAATTTGCATTTATGTTTGTGGAAAGCATCATGAGAAGTGACTACATTTGTAACTACGTTCACGGCAATGCCTTTGATGCACTTCGATACCTAGTGTTCAGAGGTATTCGTTAGCATTTTTTATTGTCCTGCAAAAGCATTAATTGTGATTGTACTGTACGTTGAGTTTGTACATAAAACGTCACCTTATATCTTTTAGTTAAAAGTATTATAATTTTTTATTTTATATCACCTATTTACTAGAGTGGAGTGGAAAATTTCGAAAGCAAGAAGAACTCAAAAGAGGCAAACATCCTGGAAGAATTACATCCAGCAAAGCAGTAGCAGTATCAGCTCCTGCGACGATCACGACCACAATCACGGCAAAAGTAAAGGCAGCTGTTGTTGAAAATAACAGTCCTAACACGATAAAATTGCAACATTCTACTCCGAATGTTCCTGTACCCAAACCTCTTCCGCCACCTGCTGCACCGCCTCCCCCAAAAAGTATGACTGAAATCCCAGCGAAATCAACAACTTCTGCCACTGTTTCCGCTCCAAAACCTGCACAAAATAATCAGGCACAAGCTGTAAAACCGAAAGTTGGTGTTACAGTACCTAATGCACCGGCCAAGGCTTCGTCACCGAAAGAACCAGTGAAACAGTTACCATGTAATTTGATCGAGACCAAATCAAAGGTTGATTCCAAGCCTAAACCAGCATCTGAAAAAGTTGGTCAGAGTCAGCAAGATTCGTCGAGTAATACCAAGGGCGATAAGTCAGTTGGTTCGGTGAGTTCTAAACCTGTCGCCATTCCCTCTTCTAATGTGATTGTGAATGGCAACAATACTTCTCTAGATGGTGATTCTAAAGACCAAACCAAAAACATCAGTCTGCAGTCAGAAGCATTATCAACAACCGCAACATTAACAAGAAAACAGTCAGATGTTAGCAGAGCTCAAGATAGTGACAGTGTTTCAAAGACTATACCCGAACCTACGTCAACTCCAATCACCAAACCAGCAGAACACACAAGACAGGAACCAGAAGGCGCAAAAGTGCCGAAAGTTCCGGAAAAGCCTTCTGCTCTTCCACCTCCTCCAGCTATCAGGGAATCTCCTGGCAATTCAACAGTGACAAAAAAGACTGATGATACACACACTCCAACTTCAAGTGTACCCCAGTCCAAACTAACACCGGCTACAGAAGAGCCTGCAAAATCATCTGTAAATAACACACCAGTAAATAATTCACAAGGAGTTGCTAAAGTTCCAAATTCCGTCACTCCCATCTCTACTCCTGGTGGTGGTATTGGTGTTGGTCACAGTACGTATATACTGAGTGCTGATGGTCAAAAATTACTCTCAAGGTCAGGCAAATTATCGCAAAATCACAAACTAATATTTGTCCGTCGAGATCCTAAAACAGGAAAAATGATTCAAGTCCCCAAGCCCAATTTCGACATTGTGAAGGGAAAATGCAATGGAAAAGAAGTGATAGTTCGTACTGGTCCTCCTAACAGTTTACCGATTTTGTCCATTGTTACTACGAAACCACATCCAACTCAAACGTCTAATCAAGTTACGATTAGTGGGTATAAAACAATAACAACAACATCGTCTCCGTCACCATCCACAACTACAACTACACCTTCCCATTCTTCATATTCAAGTACCAGCAAAAATTCAAATTCTCCATTAACGCCGAAGATTATCTCTGTTCAATCCGTTCGGCAAGCAGAATATAATGTTGCTAGCAAAAGCAAAGAAGTTGCAAATACCGGTTCTGAAATCACTGGGGAAGCAAAGACTAGCAAAGCTAAGGATACGAACACTCCTGATGTGAGTCTTACTCGCAATGAAACTGATGAAAGTGGTAATGACAATGAGGACGGTGCTTCTCGAATAGAAAACTTTGGATTGGAGATTTCCGAAGCAATGGAAGAAGATCCTGAACCACCTCTGTTACAACAACAGCAGCAACTACTGCAGCAACAAATATTCGAGAAAAAGCAAGCTCGAACAAATTCCAAATCTCCACGCTCCAGTAGTAGCGAAGAATCTGTGACGTCGCAGTCACAGGATACTGAAATTCGTTCGGTTCGATCTGGTCGCAGGATAAAACGGACTTATGACTCTTCGAGGTAAGTTGCATGCTAATTTATAGCATATCGAATTATTTTATTTAGGTTAAATAAAGATAGAAAATAATGTTAGGATAAGGATAGGACTGATGTGATATTGAATTCACGTATAATATAAATATATAAATATAATATACATAATATATATATATATAAAATATATAGTAATGAATATAAAACGAAGTTGTAAAAGCTGGTACTAATTCGTTGTGTGTATGCATTCAATTTATTCGTTTAGTAGTAGCTGGGCTTCTGGTCTTGAATTGGACAAGCTGGTCAATCAATGTGTGAAAGACGGTCGAACGGACCGAGTTATCTCTCCTGGGAAAAAGAATAAATACGAAATCCAACGACATGGCAATCTCATTATCGAACCTATAGATCCTATGGATCATTCTCCATGCCCATCTCCACCAGTCCTGGACAAGGAAAGTGAGAATCCTGACCTGGAAGAAGAGGACGATCTTGCATAAAGGAATACCACAATGCCATGAGCTTTTCTCATTTGTCATTCGCGAATCACAACAGTTGCCAGCTTAGTGACTGTCATCGTTTGTAAAGTTTGTATTATTCTTTAGCTAACTATAAAAGATAAAAAAATTAATTCGAGAAATTTATATAAATAGGTCGTAGTAGTTATATATATATTCGCTGGACTATATCTACTGCAGTACCAAACGTCACAAATCTGAAAGTAATTGACTGGTTTGCAAGGGCGTCCACAAAACCGTTTGCATTTAGTACTGTGGGTAAGTAACCAATCTTATCATGATTATTGAAAATCGTTATGAGCCACTATGTATAACATTGTTTAATTATTTTATAAGTTTCTTAAAGCATTTGAATGATGTAATATTCGAAAGGTTAGAAGTTTAAAGTTAAAACTAATTATTGGGACAAGTCAAGTTTATGTGTACTAAAAAAATTCAGCTTTGATCATGCCTTGTTTATATTGAACTGATTAAATTATTACTCGTTGCCCTTCATTTGTTTTGGCTTTGATTGCGAATTTTTACTCTACTAACTAGATATCGATTGGACTGGTTTGTTTTCTTTTCAATCTATTTATGCAATGCGGTTGACTCAACTAGTATTTGGATTTTGAATATGCCTTTGGATTAGAACGGATTAATTTGAGTATCATCTGAATTCTTCATACTGTTGCACTGATAGATTTCCTTGAATGCATCTTCAGTAAAGTAGAAATAGTTCCCAAATCACGCTGGAGTCCCTTAGACTATGACGCACTATTATTGTCTGTACTCTTACTCTATCCTGATTTTATCTTCTAGATCAGAACGATGATACAATAGTTAAGATAACGAAAGTGGATCACGGAGGATTCACTTTTGCTCTCGTTTCTCGACATCGACGAAATAGTTAAACATTCTAAAAACTAATTAATAATGATTATATTCACATGGATATGCTGCTAGTTAGATATATTAGGTATAACTTAAGATTAGTTATCATATTTAAAAAGAAAGGTTTTAAAATAATACAATTATTATTCCATCTTGTTATCCTAGTGATACATACTGTAAGCGTGTAATTACATCGATGATCAATTATATGACTGAATTATCGAAATTACACCAAAAACTAATTATTCTTGTACATAATCTTAGTGGTACCTACAAGTATATCATTGAGATTTCAACATTTCCATTCAAAGAATTGTCTGTAATTATTACTAATTAGTTCTAGACTTGTGCTGTTTATTTGCAAGTAATAATCTTATCTTTCATTATGATATTGATCATTATCTAGTGATCGTGAAAATCGTCAATACCAATTAATAAGAACCAAATAAAGCTACCGATTTTTCGATTACAGATTGCAATAACTGCGGTTGTTGGTGACGCGTGCTGTAAGTAAATTAAATTGCAATAGTAATAGTAACGAATGGTAATATAGTTAGCTATAATTATATATATACTTACCACTTCCGATGTAATTATTAATAATCTATAAGTTTTATGCATACGTACAAAATCCCTTCCTACTTTATTTTTTAAATATTTTTGCAATATAGGTATACTTGTAATTTACTGTAGTATAGTATAAGGTATCATACAATAATTACTATCATTTCGTGTAATTATGTACTACTTACTGTGTCAAATATATGTATTCAATTCACCAGTTAATAAAATATAGATAATTATGCTTTCGAGTTTGATGAAGAAGTAAATTTACGACGTTTTGTTTTTTTTCAAAATATTTTTCTTTATTATATCTCCGCGTTGGTTTTGGTTTTGATTTTGATTGGTTCTTAATTCTCAAATAATACTAAGATATCAACATATCATTGTTGAAGTCTTATTATTAATTAATTATATTTACTACGTAGCATTAATTACATGACCATGACCTTCTTGTAGCACATTAGCCTATTGACGTTAGTGACAATGACAATCTCAATTTCTTGAATTAATAAATCAGATCGAGTTCGACAATGAAATGATAGTGACAATCATCAGTGCAAACACCATAAATATAATTTAAGAACTTTTTTACTTATTACATAAGTAAGTTTTACACTTTCGCTTTGTTTCCAATTTTAACTTTGATTCATTCGGATGCGGATGACGAAGACATACTTATGACATGACATGGTTATTTATAATTTAAAATTATGCGTTACAATAATTACACTAGAATACGAGAATAAAATAATCAATTATTATTCTTGCCCTAGCTCTGCTGGCAGGACGAATAATTATTACATAGTAATTATGCGGATCACGACACGAGCGCACCGTAGCACGACGTGACGTAGACGTGAGGCGAGGAAGAATCAGAATTCAAATTCGAACAAGAATCCGATTAAAATTAGTTATTACCTATCCGAATCCGAAATAATAAATTAGCCAAGTTAAACTTTAACCGAGCTACTATAATTTATTACCAACTACGTACTACGCATAATTACTTGTAGCTTCGCTTAGTAGTTTACTAACCGCGATTAATAATCTACTTTATTGAGAATTAATCATTGATTCGCTTTATACGAATAAGAATACCAATACGATGGAATTACAATTACAAATGACAACGACGACGATGCTTAGTTTTTCAACAAGCTTTTTGTCATCTCAACTATCTTAATATTTTGCTGGCTATAATTTATATTATTTTGGCTTTGATTCAATGTCAATTTCAAAATCGCAATACATTATGCTATAGTACAATCAAGATAGTTTGAATACGACTGAATTTCTAATAATTAAATCAACTCAGTGAGAAAAGTCAACTCAAGTCTAGGTCTAGGAATGAACCATCGAGGTACATACCATTAGAAGTCTTTAGGTTAGACGTTTAAACTTAATTACACAATCTCATATACAAGGTACCTACATTACTTAATGCCATTTTTCTACGACTTTAATTCATTTCACGTCTTCGATTTTTGATGCAATTCATAGCATGACTTACTCCTTTCATACCTTACATTTAGTTTTAATACAATTTCATTGTATGTTTAATTACTAACTAACCTACATTTTTTGTTTTTACTTACAACTGAACATAGCATTCACATCTGAAAAGAACATTGAACACATATAGACGTCACGTTTATGCGTTTCATCATGTAAATGACAGATAAAATTTTCACGTTCATATCATACCATAACATTTAACAATTAGAGCGCGACTGATGCGTTTGCATCAAAAAAATCCCACAATTTAAAATCGCAATCATCATCATTCATCACTACTACAGAAAGAAAAAAGATAAATCGAAGATTTGTGAAATTGCGTCAAGCATGATTTCAAAAACAGAGCAACGTAACTCATAAATTCATGTGAATAAAAAACGAAAAAAATCCCACTGACTCTATGCACACATTCATTATACTTGATTATGCACTATAATTATTAATTCTCGATTAATTACCCAATCAACGCCAAAAACTCAATCATTAAGTCAAATACATATCAAAATTCAACCCAGTCACATTTGTTATGAAAATAATGAGTAAAATACAATAAAATATATAGTAATTATTCTGTAATTACTTAACTGAATTTGTCTGAATACAAATTAAAATTACGTGTTTGTTTTCATGAAGACAATCTATGTCCCAATCCAATCGATCAATCTCCATTCATTTACTTTTTCCGTTTATTAACTGGAGTTAATTAATCTTAATTTATTAACTAGCAATTACGTTTACGTAGAATGACGTAACGGTTTAAAAGCTGACAAAATATTTATGATTTTTCATTCTTTTCGGTTATAATCCCTATCGCCAGGTTGTACGTACGTAGTAAGACGTTTCGAAGACGATACAGGAGATACATTGAGCAGATAGGTACATATCCATAACCTTACTTTAAGTAAATTGGTACTATTTGAAGAAGCCGTAAGTTGTTGTTCGTATATATAATGAGTAATGAGTAATGCTAGTAGTGTAATATAATAGTATTATAGAATTGAATCGTTTACAAGGTTAATAACAAACACCTTTAATTTTGTTGTATTCATTGACAGGAACGGGTGTGGTGGAAGAATGTGCACTATTGTTACTGTTACTGTTACTATTACTATTTACATTGCCATTCATGATACTGCTATTTAATCCACCCTCATTTGTCAGCGGAACATGATGGTAAGTGACCGAGTGAGGCGGAGGAGAATATTGAAATTCCAACTCTTCTCGTCCGGGAACCAGAACTGGAGCTGGAGCATGAAGATGAGAATGCGCTGAAACTGGAATTAGAAGTTGCTGCGGTGACGGTTGACATGGTGAAGCCACCACAGAGATTATTCCTGGAGAGGCTGGTCCATGATGAACTGGAGGGTGGTTCTGGTTTTGATCGTGACTGGTTCTGACAGCAGTTCGATGTCCACCTTCTTGAATCACGATACATCGTTCCATTTTCACTGCTGCTAGAGATCCTTGTTGGGTTTGCGTATTACTGAAATAATTAACATTACTACCACCGTTTTGCGGCTGACTATACTGCGACAATTCCCCATCAGTCATGGAGGTGAATGCATAGTTTTGCCGTCGCAATTCAAATCCTTCCTCGCTACTTTCAATGGCCTCGTCATTATCAACATCGATCTGTGAATCCTCTGCACTTCCAGTCGTACTGGCTGACTCCATTCCACGAATCATTCTTATTGGGCCAGGGAATGGAGTATAGATGGGACCGCCAGACAAGGCTGTAGCTGTTCCTGTAGCAGTGACTGAGGATGAAGTTAGTACTGGATCATCTGGATATGGCATTGACTGGCTACGTGAGGTGATTGGGACGCTGACCACAGGTATGAACATGGGTTCTAACAAGGCATTGCTGTCCGCTTCTGATTGAAGGAACTCCACATCCCCTTCAGCTTCCTCATTCTCACATGTATCTTCCAGGACCGGGTTCGGGTTCTCGCAGATCTGATTGTTTTTAAAAGTATAAATATACAAAATTAAATTCGCTGCACCGCACGACATAACTACAGAACTACACTACATTATATTTATACGACTAAAAATACGATCTAATAAAATACTATTGTAGGTACACTTAAAAACGTTAAAAGTCAGTCCACTGATGCATGACCACAACATTTAGAAAAACCATACCGAACACTGTAGATTATTTTATCAGTAGAATTGAAACTGATCAATTAATTACTATAAATGTGTTGAACATTAAATGAAAATAAGTTCCTACGGACAGATAATCGCACTAAAGTCAAAAACACTTCATCATGCATTCCATCTCTAATCTATTCGCGAATTACCGCGCAATTACCTACACAACGATTCAACTAGGTACTTATGTTGATTGTATGGACTTTTGGAGCATTAGATTATCATGATCTCAGAAATTTACTTTGTAGAAACAGAAGCAATAACTATCTACAGAAAATAGAGTGCCCATAATTACTTTTTCTTAAATCATTATCACAAACAGCACTAAACTAACAATTAAGAATGTATGCACGTGATAACTATACTTACTAGTGATAACTAAATTTAAATTGTACACGCCAACCAATTCGTTACGAACGACCTACACAACCTAAACATGTGCAATTCAGTTATGTAATCCAAATCGATTTGAATTTAATTAATTACCTAATGAATTACACTATAGGAATAAGTGTCAATTACCTACTCACCTACGACTATTATAAACTATAATATAGGTAATCCACTATCATAATCAACACTTATATACTTTATACACCACAAGATGAATTAATAGTTATTTGTCTAATGACTGCTAAGAATAATTAAATAAACAAGGGTAGATTAAATTTGTACTTGCTAATTCACTCACAATAGTAAGAATTACTTCAATGACGCTAGACTAGACTATGACACTACGTACATAGTCACTAGTCAGTAATCAGAACCAGAACGATAGAAGGATAAGGGAAACAATTATTATTAGATTTAACTACGATGAATACGGAATAGAGGCATTAGATATTTCATCTAAGTATTTGATCTATCTAAGTTGATACTGATGCTCAGGTACCACCAGAGATGACTAAAGTACTAAAGTACAGGTAATTCAATGGAATTAGATGAATAGAGAGAGATACAAAGAGAATATCTGTTATCCTTTGGGTCAACTTACAATCCTTGACTTTGGTTACAGCGTCATGTACAAGAACCGAGATGAGTCTTCCCTATTAGTTTTTGTTATACACAATCACAATACATTTACAATTATTGTTGTTTACATCCAATATATATATATATATATTATGTACAGTGGAATGATGGAATGGAACTGAAGCCTCGACAATATATCGTGGCACAATCTTAGTAATGATAAAGAGTCTAGCAAACTAAAACAGAGGAAGGCGACTAAAGCTAAACACACTGCACCGCGCTGCCTTGAATAGTACTGTATCGAGTCGCATCTCTAAAGGGAGATTGCCGGCACTGGTTAATAAAATCACTTTCCTACTCTCTTACTTATTTCCATATTTTGTGCACAAAATCCATGTGACAAGCGAAGAGTAAAGGCTAATTATTATTAATATTAATTGTATCATAAAATAGTAAATCGTAACTTCACCAATGCAATTAAAAATAGTAATATCATTCATTACATTCACTCGCTGACATTGAGACATATACAAAATACACTTAAATTAAAACTTACAATTATATGTACTGTTTCTGCGGAACTGGATATTGTGAAACGAAAAAAGAACAAATGAAATCGAAAGGACAGAAAAAACTTACCGGCTGAGGACCTGTTGAGACTGTGATTAAATGATGCTTCCTGCGACAAAGTTCCTGAAGCAGCGTAATTGCGGCTGCACGATCTCCATCATATTTGTTCTCCCAAGCATCCATCAACATATTGTAGTAGCGTGGACTTTCAAAGAAAGCAAAGTAGCTGTGCGTACTGCGTGTAGGGAAAATACGATTAAATCCATTACACTGGCTAAGCTCATCTTCAGCTGCAATCAAATGGCGAATATCATCCGGTGTCAAGGATTCTAATATCTCTGTCAAATACTGTGAAACGACAGCAAAAATTCCCATTACTTAATTTGAGCGTTTAGAACAGTCTACTGCTAATTCAAGTTTAAAGTATAACTAGTGATAGCAATAATTATAAATTATACCAATCGAAGTAAATACCACCCGCCCCCTTCCCCTTCTCTACATCTTATTCTCTTACCTGGCTTCTGTCATCATATTTTGCTCGGAAGACATGGTGTTTAGTCTTTTCCTCTTTCGTGTTTACATTGCAGTAAATCCTTTTGTCAAAAGTAGGTTGTTCAAGCTCTAGGACTTTGTCCAGTCTCTCCACAAAGTTTTTCTAAAAAGTTGAAAACGCATTCCATTCCCAAATTAACTGATTAGCACACACAATACAATTAATTAATTTTGTGAGCCTTAATTTAATAGAATTGCTGAAGATTCAAGATGTAAAAGTCCTTACTTTAGCATTTTTCGAAAGAGATGGTGGAAGATGATAGCCAGCGATATTAAACACTTCTTTGACCAAGGGTCCTTTCACCGCCAAATCCAAAGGACTTGAAGAATGGAGCGAGGGACTGATGTTGACTTCCAGTAACCAAGGTTTTAAAGTTTCATCCAAAATAATATCGAAACCAAAGAGTTCATAGCCATTGTAACGACAGGGCATGTTAAATGCAGATGAGGTGATACAATCCTCAGCAGATATTAACGTTTTTATGACGATGTCTTCAATACGCTTCATCACAGCCTCAGTGTCTGTTCCGTTGGTTCTCATGTAACGCCACAGAGTCTTTAAAGTCCATTTATGCCCTTTGCAGGCATTCGCATCTTCATTTTGAGTATACAGCTCACAGTTTTTGTTCACAGAATAATTAGTAAGATGCATGAAACGATCGCTAACTCTCTTCGCGTCATGCGAGTATTTTACAGGGGCGAAACGAACAAGACCGTCATCGTATAAATAAACTCTGCATTCATCCAAAACATTTTGATTTCATTAATTAATTGCAAAGCAAATTGTATTAGATTTATCAAGTTCATGTAACTTTGCCTCATAGACAAATAGCAGCTATTACATATAGGTAGTAGTTAAACTGTAAGCATAAGCCATACTCTACATGCGACTACAGTACACCGCCATCGACTCAGAAGTGCATATAAAATGTTTCCTTACCTCAAAGGGTGAAAATTTGTAACAAGTACATACAAGCGTAAATCAAATTTGCGATCATTGATTAATAACGGTTTGGAAATGTATTGCTGTACTATCACTGGACGCTTTTTTGGAACCTGATTCCATTTGTTAATTACTCGGATTCCAGTTCCCCGAGCACCGGCAGGCTAAAATATAAATGTGAGCAAATTAACATGACACCAACCAACAACCTTTGTTTGCAACACGCACAATCACACTAAAATGGGCGAAAAAAAGCAAAACTTACGGGTTTAATAATCCACATTCGTTCTCTGGATTCGGCAGAATCCCATGCATGTTTCAATTGCTTGGTATCATGTGGAAGAATGTAAGTTCGAGGAAGGAATCCGTACTGTGACTTGCCGTATTTTAAAATAAATCGATAGATATTTTTCCATAGACGATCCTTTCGACCTAATTGAAAAGTTGCTGGAAGATGATTTAATTTCTGATACTCTTTTAAAGTCGAACGAAAGACGGCACCTTTCATATGTTTGCCCCACTGTCCTCCCCATTCTGTAGTCTTTTTCAACAAGCGGAATCCTAATCACCAAATTGAAATCCGAAATGAACTTAATACCAAATTTCAAGTACAAAATACGAAAGCGCTTTTTCAGTTGTTGGTAATTCCCAAGAAATTCGAATTTCACATACCCGAATTAGCGACCGTTTTCTTAATAACGATTGGCGTAATCGTGGACATTCTCCATTTCAAATGTTTTCTAATTTCGGCGGGTAGAGTTTCAGATTTTTCATCGTGTAAGCAAAAGTTGATGTAAGGTGGAACATTGGGGAAATAGGATGGGCGTATTGGGGGTACGATTTTCCTTACAATATTTGGCAAGGTTATATCAGTCGATGTGGAAGCATCATCCTCCACCGCTTCATCCCCTTTCAATCCCGTGAAGTTATCATTATCATATATACCATTTCCATCGCCGTCTCCATCTTCATCAGGATCTGCTTCGTCGTCTGGATCTGTTTCTGAATCTTCAGCCTCCTCCGGTTCATGAACATTTTTTCCCATGGTCGTGGCTGTAGAGATAAATTACGTCAATGATCATCAATTCTACACTCTATCGATGTTCAATTGAAGAATAGTAAAAGCATGCACAAAAAAGTATGACAAAATATACAACGCTTACCATTGACTTTTGGATTTTTAGCAGCCCGAAGAAGACTATAAGCATACTGAGGCGAGCCATGGTTCCTATTAAAACTTTTCGGTGGAGTTCGCCCTCCTTTAGTAGCCGTCGGAACACGAGGACCTTTAAATTTTGGAACGGCTGAAGAAAGAGAAGTTAACCGGGAATTTTCCACAGTACCACTGGCAGGGTGTCTGTCATTATTCGACAACGCTCCACCAATTGCCGACGACGGGGATGAGAGGAGAATTTCACCTCCCCGAACCGGTCCCGAAACTACCATATTGTCCTTTTCAGACCTAAAATACAACCAACATAGGACTTCTGGTTAGGCATACATAACATACCATCATCAAATCATTTTTAATTAATACTACGAGGTATTCAGGGTCAGGGTAGCCAACACATGATCCCGTCACCAGTAGGCCCAATAATTCATCTACACCGTAGGTTTCAAACTCAAACCCAATTTTGAGTTGTATTTTTCTTTATGAATTCTGACAAGTTTAACTGCAATCAACGATTCGGGGTTGTCTAGTTGATTTACTGTGCTCAATCACACCTTCAGTTATTATTTTATGTGTGTGTACTTTGAGCTTACACCCCTTTAATAACCTCACTCTATACCTTTTAAGGCTGCAAGCTGTGCGCATGGTATTTACATATTAGAAATCCTGACAGTCAACAACTGTGAACTGAGTAAAAAAATAACCAGGTTTACTTCTTACTAATAGGTCCAGGGACTATGGCCAGCTTATAGACTACAAGGCTGGCAGAAAGATGGTGAAGTTTCTTCATCGACAAACAACAAAGATAGAATTTACAAGACAACTGAAGCTACTCTAAATACAAAATAAATGCAATCATCAGAGCAAGCAGCCAGCTATGAATGATGGAAACGCAGACAGTTAATAGGCACTGGCAGACCAAGTTGAAAGTTCGTTAATGAAAATGACGAATCTTCATTTGTGGAACCGAAAGACAAGTGCAGAACAATAATTTTTTGTTGTCCAGTCACCGTTCACCGTTGCCACTACAGGCAACAGGTGACAGATGACAGCCAGGACATTCCAAACATTACTTTGTAACTGATTTTTAACGAAAACTATCCACTACTTTACTTCTACAGAACCAAAATGGTAAGCAACTCGCTGCTTACGTTCTTGATTCTAATTCCAAATTCCAATCTAGGTAATACGAAATGGAAACTGAGTGCAAATAAATCATATAGGCTCTGCCTAATACACTGGGCTTATTAACTTATTACCATTGACTATTCTAATGACTGACCTGGACCTCAGTAGGACTGCATGCACCACCAACCACCAACAAATACAACCAAGACCAAGGCAATTACTAATTGAATTAACTCCAATGTATTAAGGAAAAACGTGGCGAACTGGCGACAAGAAAGAAGTCGATGCGAAGAAAGAAAACGATATAACTAATTGGATTAAGGAAGGTATAAGCTATTAAATGTAGGCGGTAGAGATTGGGAAGTTAATAAAAAAAAAGAAGAAATGGAAAATATAATTTGGTTAAAATTAGAATTGTCCAATAATGTCGAAAATCTCACTGCTGCTAACGATTCGCTGACTGTCGAATCTCTCATCCACACTATTACTGAAACGGAACAAACTACACACTCGCTAAAATTGAATTAAACTACAAACCCACGAGGCTCCCCAGGCAGCAAAACAACCTTGAGAGTTTGAGACTTGACGAGCAGCAGGTTTTCTACTCACACCATCGAGAAATCGTGCATAATTGCCGTCCCCACTCGGGTGGGTACCTTGCAAAAATCACTAGTATTAAAATTAACCTAGGGGATTTATCTAACCTCCACAGGAATTGTAATTAAGTTAAATGTACATAATGCTGTTTTGGTAAAAAGTAAGGTGACGACATTTGCGAGTGATCCCAAAGCATTACAGATACAATATGAATGAAACCACGTCTATACACGGCTACATAAGTCTCCCACCATGCATAATAATTACGTTTTTCTTTCGTTTACGCTAATCAAAATAAATCTAGAAAATATCCTACAGAAGCTAGAACCAGAACCAAGTTAATGTTTCAATCTACAAATGCTTCCTTCATCTTAACTTTCGTAGGTACTTAATATCCTTCTTTAAATACTCGTAGATGATTCTGCAATGCTGTAACTTTTGTGGACTTTCGGTGACACAACAAATTGCAGTGTATCTACCGGCATTGCCACCTAACGGCCTCCCGACCTTAGACCACGTTTCCCGCCACTAACCATCCACATTGAGTTTCTCCTTGCACGATCCTTGCCATTTCTGTAACTGCATTAAAGCCTTTCGCCTTTCCTTGTGGGTTTTCTATAATTTCTAATTTCTATATAATTTACTACCCAAGCACATTATAGCAGCAGTAAGATAGTAAGATAGTAAACGGAATACGGTACGGTTACGTTACGGTACAAGGTATCAAACCGAAAAATCGAAACTATACATTGGAAATCGAGATGAATGACGACTGATTACCACCTAACGGCACCTACACGTTTAAACTCTGACTATATATAACTGACATGACTGACTGACATGTGAGCGAAAATGTATTTTGGTAATTTGATATTGGTACTTTTGCAGTTCTGATTTAGCGTAAATTTTAGTTATGTAATTAATTAATATAAACGTTCTTACACTGGAGTTGATACAAGAATGTCTCGTCTACTAAAAGGAGGCAAAGTTTCTATTTTACTATGCAATTAGTAACTGATTTGATTCGCGCGAACAATACAACAACCGAGTTTGGTTATAGTATATTTAATTTAATATTCTTTATAGTTATTATAGGATAATAAATGCTTAATGTAACTAAAATAGATTACGAAGGAACAAATAGGGAAGAAGTATAAATGCAACGAATAAATGGTGCTTACTTCATATGACTGAGAAATTTATCCGGATGAGCAGATGGCGGAGGGGGACATCCCAAAGGGGTAGCCATGCAAAATCGACTATACATTTGCTGCTGCTGTTGTTGTTCGCTAATAGTGGTCAAATTGGTAGCTGCATGGTGAGGACTGGAGTTACGGGATACCTGCACATGGGAACGAATCTTGGTCGGGGGAGCTGGTGTGGGGAAGATGACATTGCCGTGTGGACCCAGAAAACAGTCGGAGGGGAAATTGTCGAGATATTGTGCTTCGTCGTCATCCATCATTTGCTTCGACGAACCTAACTCCACATCCCGGTCCCGCGTAGAGGAAAAAAATTGAGGAGCGTTCAACATAGTATTTGAGGTGGCACTAGTCACTGAGATTGAATGGCAAGTTTCAGAGGACAAGGAAGAAATTGGTTCTATGGATTCGGCGTACGATACTATAGTGAAAAAATCGAAGAATAATTGCAAAATTAGAAGAATTGAACGCATTCAGAAATATAAAAATACATACCTAAATAATTACTTTGACTTACCATTTTCATCATCGGACTGTTGCTTAACTTGAACACGACATACAGATAATGCATTTACACTGGAATTAACGTTGAGGGGAACAGTATTGACTTTCGCAAAATCCATAAGACCTGGAGTACTTCTGACTGGGGATACATCTCGGGATCGCTTATGAATCAAGTGCCCTCTGATTTCCTCATCAGTCTCCGACTCGCTGGCTGAGTACCCAGTGCTATGGCTGTGATGATCCGGTTGATTTTCATTCTGCTGATTAGGAGTGGGACTATCCTGCCGAACTCGCTTACCTACGTTAGGCTGCCCCCAACCCATTTCATCGAACGTTGGGTACGAGAAGTCTTGAGTGTGCAGTTTAAGCGACGTACAAGTTGCCGTTAAGTGGGGTAGGGGTAGGATTTCTAGTTTTTCTCTACTACCATTTATATTAGACTCATGTTGGCATTGACAATCATTAGCCTCACAATCTGCTAGTTCACAAAACTGAAATCTTGTATTGATTGTTTGAAGATTGTGATTGAGATCGCATAATCCGAATCGGAATCCCGAACTTCTATTAGCAGATTCACCCGGGGTTAGCTTACTTCCTTCCGCTGCAACATCAAACAAAACGAATCCAAATTATAAATTAGTACATATACCATCTGTGCTGTCAAAATCACATTTTACAGAAGTATGGTGCATGTAGGTGGAATTGGTTGGAACAGTAATACCAAACGGAGTTGGAGGAGCTATTATTCGGGCAAAATAGGAAGGAATTTCTTGAGGTGGGAAGGGAATACTAGGGTCTTCGATATAAAGGACGCCATTAGCGTTATCGTTATCCTCGGGCTCGGAATCCGAAATTTCAATAATAGTATTATTACAACACCGCCTTAGTAAAATATTCTCTGATCTGCAGTTATTATTTTTAGTATCACAAATATTCGACGATGCACTAATTTCACTATTATTGATAGCATTATTGTTGCTGATGTCCTCGTTTACATAAGGGTTATTATTAAACATGTCATGATCTCTTTCGGTTTTCTTTTGATGCCGCTGTTCTTGACTTGAAGTCGTGGTTAGTATAGGAAACAAGATGTTACTGGAATATGACCCTTTGAATGCAATAGTCTCTTGAATATCTGAATTGTTCTGAATTGTATTCGTGCCGACTAAATAGTTCTTGTTCTTGGCATTGTTGTTCTTGTGATCTGAGCACCTTGAAGTACTGTTTCCCTTCTCCATTTTTTAATCCGTTCGTTCTCATTGGGCACCCGGAGTTGGAATTGAAGGAGTAACTACAGCTAGATGGATTATTTAATATAGCCCTTTTAGATTCAGAAAGATAGAATGCAACCCATACTTATACAATGAAAAACTGTTAGAAAGGGTCATTTGTCATTTTTTCTACTTAAACTTCCATTCAGTACGAGATACGAGACTGTCGTGAAACAAATCACGTTGATAAAGTATATAAACGCAGAAAATTCAACATAAACTCATACTTGGAAATAAATAATAAAATGAATCTGATGATAATAAATGAGTAGGTAACTTAAAAAACTATATGACATTTTAATAATATATTATAATTATTTTACATACAATACACGAAGAATGCACGTATAAAACGTAAAAAAACTGCAATCCTAAGCTCAAGTCCTCGGGTGACATTGAAACTTGTAAGTGAATTTAAATTTAAAATAGTATTATACTCCATTTTTCATTACTCCGCGGCAGGGAAAAGAGGAAAAATTTAAGCTTTTGCAGATGTAATATAGGGCCAAAAAGTAAACTACCAGAACATTCCAGGGGCAGTAAGGAAATTTGTTTAGGGCCCTGGAAAAAAAAGAATAGTATTAGGGGCCCTAGGGGTGTAATAAGTTCCCCTTTAAAGTACTGTTAAAAAGATGGGGGCCCTTTTGGATCGAAAATTTTCAAACAGGATTTATCCACTACTGGAGCATTTCCATTTTCCATCCGAAAGGTTAATAATGAACATAATAACAATAGAAATATTTTAAAAATTTGAATTTTTCGTAATCTTTGAAAAATGCGCTACCAAGGTCCTTAGTCCTTGATGAGCTCAATAAAATGGTCTTTTGCATTCAATAAAATAAATAATTAAATACCCTTTGAAGTTTATCAAACATTTGTGTAAAAGAAATGTAACAACGAAATAAAACACGAAGATAATTAATAAATGTTAGAATTACGGAATCCCTGGTGACTTTAAAACTAGATGTCCTGGTGTCCAGTTCTCGAAGTTTGCGGGCAGTTATTTATTTTTAAATAACCTACAATTATAAGAGATAAACTCTGCGATTGGCGATCGCTAATATTCTTACCTAATTAATAAAAATAAGGAGTCAGGAATTCACATCAGGATAGGTCATTGTTTGGTCGAAGTCCAAAGAAGCAATTAAAAATATTAAATTAAGAAAATGTTTTGATTCTGAATTAACAATTATCACAAACACCAACACTCAATAGTGGAGTAGTCGAAGGACAAAGGAGCTTATTTCACTTACTTCTTTATTAATCCCATATTGGATAAGTTTCGTTAATACGAATGCTCATTGCCATTTGTCGTATTGCAATGTGACTGACTGTGCAACTGTTTATCGTTTATCAAAACAGGAAGACGATAAAATGAATAATTAATTATTGCTTCCCATGAAGCGAAATTATCGCACGTTGACGTAAAGTTCAATGTTTTGACTTTGTTTTCCACTAACAGCTACCGAAATCAAAATCGAATCAATTACAGCTAAATTCAAAATTATGATGGCCGCTTGAAATAAGCACAAGAGTTACAATAACCTACAGTTTTCAACATTCACTTAACTTAACGTGTGTCACTTACATTTCGCACAAAACGATCCAATTCCATCCAGTATCAAATATTAGCGATCCCTACACTACACTGCCTAGGTAAAAATATCGTCCTCTGACTGGAGCAATGTGCAATCACAACTTAAGCCAACAAATAAATTCAAATTATGATGACTGTGCTAAACAATAACAATACCTATGTAACACTCATACTCGCATTGTGCCAGAGCTAACACAAATTATCGTCCAAATTCGTAGGTAATCATTCCAGACTAGCCTTTCCGTCAATTACCGTATCGAGTGAAATTATTCAAATGACGAATAATCAAACTCTCAAATAAGTGTACCTAATGACCTATTCTATGGCAGTCGATGACGATGTACATAACAATCCACAGTAGAAGTCGCACAGGCACAGCCTGCAGTTGTTGTTGTTGTTGTTGTTATTGGAATTTTAATTTTGGAAGTCTCGAATTATTAAATCCTCCTTTCTTAATCCCCCTTACGGTGGGGCACGGGGACAGTTAATGTTTGACGTTCATTCGATGGTCGGTTGTCGTTCTCGCTCTTATTGTCGGGGTCGGGGAAGGAGTCTTATTAAACTTCCCAATCGCTCTTCTTTCCTTTTCCTTGCTTGCTTTCTTACGTTTCGGCTTTGCTGATTTGTAGTTCTTGTTGTTGTTCGATGGTGAATGTTGAATTTACTACTTAAACTCACAACTAAATAAAAACCACACGTTAGATTTGTATGAAATACACTTCGTTTAACGGCGAGAGGATAGGGATAAGGAGCTAGGAAGGGGAGAGGATAGAGGCTGATAATGATAATTGTATGTAATTGATAACAACATAATTTGAGTATTACTGACTCTATTTACTTTGTCATTTGAGCCTGAGCTGACCATGAGTTGAAGTCGAAGTCAGTGTTGGTGAAGAGCACTCAACTTTGTCACTGGCTACATGGTGCATGATATAATTGATGATACTAATGGCTAGGTAGTGTAGACTGTAAAACAGTAAAAATGGTAAAAATGACGTATCTACCTCTTGGACATTTAGTTGTCTTCCCTTATCGTTGTGGTTCTGGTATGGCCTGCTAGTGTCTGCTGTTGATCCAATGTTGAATGTGGTGTTTCTCCTTTAATGCTCAACTCCTTCCTCCCTTCAAATAAACGCTAAAGTTTCCAAGTAACTATCAAGTAGTTTAAATAGAAAAATATTCTGTACTATGGTCATGTTAAATATTGAGTTGATGCTGGTTGGTGGTTTGGTTGGACTTGGAGTTTGGTTAGGTTACTGATCACTGTTACTCTTACAAGTGGGGGATACAGAGAACCACGAATACGAACAATGAATGATGATCATTACCACTAACTAACAACTATCACTAAACTTGTGACTTATCACTTTCGTCCGGACTACCACAAGTACAATTCGAACGGATTCCACTACATATTCACTTCTCTCTAGTGGTCGTAATTTAATTCATAATAATTGCAGTTGTAATGAATTAGATTCTACACTATGCTCAGGCTTTCCACTTGTACTGAGTACTGATTGTGTTCCTCCTGAAGTTGCGTGGCCTGATCGTGGACCGTTTAGCGTGCACTGTCGCTTCGCTTCCAGCTTCCAAATCCTTCCGATTTCGTTCCAATTGTGACCCTTTATGGGGAAACTTGGTGGCCTTTATGGTGGGGAGTATTTTTGTGCTTTGTGTAAATATTCGGGAAACGTGGTGTGGACGCCATGCAGAAATGTGTGGTTGTTGGTGTAGTTGTTGAGTGGGTATGGCCTGGCCTGTCCCTGTGCCGTGGAGTGGAGGAAGGGAACCACGACAGAGTTGTGATGTGAGGCTCAGTGTAGTGACTGGGATACTGTGATCCTCACTCCACTATTCCTCACTTGTTCTTCCAATGCTTCTGCTTTCGTCTGGTCTGGTCTGGGCTCGGTGGTTAACTTAGGTGTTCCGTCCGAGTCCATTCAATAGTCAATGAATGGATTCGCTCTGGCTTTGACTTGCCTCACTTTGCTTTGGGTAGAGAGGCACAAAATCATCTGCTATATAGAAAAAGAGCAGACAGTGGAAATGGTAGCGGGATGATGATGAGGAACGGGAGAATACTGCAGTACAGAGATTCACTCATCTACAGGGTACACCTTGCCCTTGCCTTGCCTTGGATTCAGTATTCGCATCTTTCCCTACACATACACATTTTCCTTCCCGTACATGATTCGATGATTCTTTTCTTGATTCCTTCGTCTTCCCTCTTTCCTTGCCTCCAAATACAAAGTATTGGGATTGGCATTGGAATGGAATCGCAACTTGGACTTGTCTCATTCACCCATGCATGGATCAGGCAGGATAGGATCAAGATGAGGATGAGGATGAGGATCCCTCTCTCTCCCACTCTTCTCTATGATGGTCCTGGTCTGGTCTGGCCTGGTGTCGAAAGTTATGCTTGTTGTAACGTAACCATAACCGTCTTCTTTCACTCCTGTCCTGCTCCTGTCTTCTTAGTTGTTAGTAACAGTGGGATCGGCTTTGGCATAAGGCATAAGGCTGTAGCAAATAGCGGAGCAATACATGATACAATAATATAGGGATTGCGCGTAATATCGGTAGCTTCCATATTTATATTTCCATCTTGCATCCGTCCGTGTCCATGTCCATGATCGTGATCGTGATGATCAAGTAAGTACAGTCTGCGATCCTTATAGGAGAACTAGAAACTAAAAAGTATGGCATCAGGCATGGTAATGTATGGTATGGCGAGATAAGGAAGAGAGACACAAGGCTACGTTGAGGAAGGAATGGAAAAAAGGATAGGGACAAGACGAGGAGTACGAATGTATATAGTGATGTGGTGGTACGGTATACGAATGTGATCGAGATTTCTATGGGGATGGGACTGTGTATAAAGTATCAAAGTATCAAGTACTAATATAAAGATGAAGGGAATGTATGGAGTAGTATCGTAGAGAACTAGAATCGTAGATTGTAGATTCGTAGTAGTTAAGTGTAGCCGGAATAGTGTAGTAGGTAGTAGAGACTAGAGAGTAGGTGATGGAATAGAATGGTGTGGATTGTGTTTGCATCAAACACGATGACGATGCGATGGAGGCAGAGCGGAGTAGCCTGGTCTGGCATTTCCTTAGTTTGGCTTCCTTCTCCTTCCACAACATAGGGATTGGGTTTGGAATCGGGATCGGGACTGGGACTATTATATTTTGTGTTGTGTTTTGTGTTTGTAGTTGGGCTTGTGAGCTTTAGGATAAAAAATAAAGGGCCGCATGGTGTAGGAGAGGAGATGTAGTGTGGAGGAAATTATGTGATGTGATATGGCCAGAGTACCTTTCCTATATAGTAGTACTCCCATGTATTTTGTGGGAGAGTACAGGAGCACCAAGGTAATATGCAGCCTATGCAGGGCATGGGAACATCATTCAGGGACTCACCTACTCACTCTCACTCACTACACTCAACTCTTTAATATACCATAGCACTACCTTCACTTCTCTTCAATTTGCATCTCAAGCCTTCCTACCGAAGGATCCATACTTCTCCCACTTTCCTCACCTTCCCAATACCAATAACAATCCCAGTTCTCAATAAGCCACAGCATGCAATCTTGGATCAGAAACACAAGTACCTACCTCCATTGCTTTATCTGTAATGCCATCTCATCTCATCTCATCTTAACCTGAGCACTGCTAAACTATCTATGAGTCCGTAATACCAGAACCAGAACAAAGGCAATTATCCAAAACGCAAGAATATTCCACACTAGTAATATTGTATTAGGTTAGGATACCATTATCATTGTTATTATTACTATGAGCATCATAATCATTAAGCAGATCCGTCGACCATCTTCATCTCTTCACCCAAAGTCAGATTCGCATTCGCATTCGCATTCGCAATCGTAATCATAATCATATACCTATATAAAATGACGAAGAGTAGAATAGAACAGAACAACGTTTGAGCAGACACACACACACACGCAGTCATCCTTCCCCGATCCTTGCTAGTACCAGAACCAGACGAGACGAAGGTAAGTAAATAGGTACCTACGTAAAATGGTCGAGATGGAGAGAGACTTGCAGACAACGCAAGTTACAACTGACGACAGGACAGCACTGCAGAAAACGCAAAGACAGCCAAAGCCAAAACCAAGATAAAAGCTGAGGAGACAGAAGATCATTGAATCATTGGGTTGTATGTATTTCTTACATTACTGTTTGTAGCTAAAGGGTTAGAGTTACTTGTAGTTGCGTAAATAACAAGAGAAGATGAGAGCATTGTATCGTGCATTATGTAAGTAGGTAGGTACCTAACGATCTCATCACAGTCGCTGAGTTGAGCTTTGTCGAGGAAAGAGAAACAATGAGGAGAGTGTCTAGCAGTAACACTAGTAACTATATGAGAGCAGGGGAAGGGACGCAAGATGAGAACAGGGCAAGTCAGGACAGTACAGAATGGGACAGGATCATCATCATCATCTTGCCATACGTTACTAGGTATTTACCGTCACCATCGCCATCCTTCTTCCTTCGTGTGGGGCTACTGCCGAGCCGAAACCGATCTCAATCTCCATGTCAGCCAACAATTCCAATATGAATACATGCAATGGAATTTAATATGATATTTATGCCTTTATAGTTTTTGGCCTGGCTGAGCGTGGAGCAGACTTTATGAAAATCGCGTGGTAACGGATTGGATTGAAGTGAAGGAGTAAGGTGCAAGATTTTAAGCTCGCTCAACTCGTTCAGGTATTTTGTCAAATGGAATAAATGTAGTGTGTATTTGGATGGATTGAAATGGGAGCTTTGCTTAAATTGATCCAACATTTTTGACTACAATGCTACTGGTACACTGGGGTTAGTAATGGTGCTGGTGTTGGTCTCCATTTATTTTCTATTTCCTCTCGACTTCCCTGTGCCTGCAACCATATTTTGTCAGAGTTTTGATTACAACAAGAACCAGAACAAGAACAATAACCCAAACGTACCTAGAAGTTAGAAGGACAGTATATTCCTAGATACATTACGAGTGAATAATACGATATTGTAATGTATTATATTACGTAGGTTAGGGGTCCATACTTTATAATATCTATAGTCTACAGAGAACACGAGTACCAGACTAGGTACTAGGTCTCATAATTTTTCTACTTCTATCTGCTCACTGCTCAACTGCTCACCACGGATACATAGTACAGTAGTTAGAGGTAAGAAATAGGGAAACAGAGAAGAGATACAGATACAGCTGCAGACCTGATACCGTCAACGTCAATAACTGCAGGAGTAACTACTAGTAAGCTAAACTAAGTGGAAAGAAACCTCTATAGGGAAACTAGCGATTTAATAATAAAAAACAGCAACGGGTGAGAAATGTAATTTGCTTCCCTTTGACTTTTGCTTGGTTTGACTTGGCAATAAGTTTTGTTGTGTGCCGTGTGCCTTCCTAGGTACATGTTTAAGGTTTACGTAGGTACCTACCTACATATATTAGTAATGACTATATAATAATAAAATTCAGACATGAGGTCCGTGATGTGACGAGGGAAAAAGAAAACAATGCTGCAAGCACCAACTATTGCATTGGTGAAGAACATAGTACGAAATTATTTTGGTATGGTGGGTCGTTATCGTTCCCGTTCTGTTCTATATACTTTTAGATGGCAAAGTTTGGCTTGGGTTGGAGTTAGAATTGGGAGTATTCGAATTATTGAATATACCTCGGTACCTATGTATGTTAGATAATTAGTTCCCTTACTACAGTATTGTCTAACTCAATATTGAAGTAAAAAATATCCCTACAGGACTATAGATTACGATCACACTCTGTATCGATAGGTTTAAAGGTAGGTACCTTCGTAGACCAGGTGGCAGTGGCTATATTATTATTAGCAGTGGGACAATGAGGATGAAATGAGACTAAAGGACAAAAGGGTAAAGGTCCTGCAATGGCAGACGCAAAAATAATAAATTATAATATTATATTAATTATATGTGTCAAGGACAAGCTTTACAATCTAAAATATGCAATTCAGGGTCATGGTGCTAAACAAATATTTTTAATCTCTCACTCTCTATAAGCGTCTACAGTATAACAATTACATTTTCAATAGATCGTTCAAGGCAATGCTGTCTGACTACTTATAAAGGAGAATCTACAGGTTTAGACACGAAGAGAAACGGCAGCTCGAGTTTACCCGTCAACTATTAGTTGGTTAAAATGGTTCCAAAATTCAGTTTTTATTGCTGAAAAGTTGCGGTGTAGAGAATGCAATACACATTTCTCTTTCAATGGTTTTTAATTTTAAATAATAACAGATCGTAGTATTTAAATCGTCGTATGGTGTAATTACATATGTAGGTGGGTAGATAATTGCATGTTTTCACAGGAAACTCAAACAATGCTATGACGGAATATTGCAAATTCCAATCATCAAGTATGTAATTAAAACCGCATTCTTTGGAAAAAACGAAAATTTTAATAACCAGCACAAGAGGAAAATGACACTATATAGTAATATAGTAACGCAAACTGATTTGAATAAAATCATTCCTGAAAGAAATTAAATTCCATTAAATCACATGCAGCATCGCAGTCGCAGTATACAGTATTGGTTAAAAAAACATCCAAAAATACTGGCATTAAAAAAATTAATATTCTGGAATTATAGGATGAACAATTAACAATACTTATTGGTCAATTAAAAAATGAAGGAACAATTAATCATACTTTTGTAATAGTAAATCAACATTTAACGATCTGCGTTTGCCCCTTTTCATTGAGAAAACTAACTGCCAGGAAGGCTAAAAGAAAGGGAAAAGGAAAAGTCAGCTGTGAAAGGTAAAAATTAGAAAATCTTAAGCGAAAAACCGAATGCGTAGCCTAAAGGATTATGCATAAACCACTTTAGCAAATCATGAAGGGGAAAAAATACATTTTATTTTTGAATAGGTAAGTTGTTCATTGCTTCATAAATCAGCAGACTGAACGTAGAATTTTCACTTTCGGATTGAATATTTTGGAAGAAATGTATGCATCACCCCCACGGAAATTAGGGAAGTCATTGAAATTCGGAATGTGAAAAAGGGGAGGTGAAGAAATATGAGTTTCGCGCCCATGCTTGATCTGGAAAGCGCGGAAATACGATTTAAACGAAGGTCTTAGGATTTAGCCGATTTGTGTGTAAATTAAGCCTACGGTTGAGGGAGCGAATCGACGAAGTGAGTGAAGACAGTATTATTCTCAATTCTATCTCTATTGTAACCTGCTGGACATGGAATAGTCAAGCCAAAACAGTCTTCCTTGGGTTTCGTAGCTCGTCTAAATATTCTCATTACATTTACAAGACGATAGACGATAACTTTTTTCTCTAACTGGTAAGTGGTAAGTATTACTCGTTCTCAAATTCTCAAGCAACTCAAACTGTGGCAGTAAAAAGCAAGCTTCATAGTCACAGTACAAGCAGGAAAGGAAGTGAGCAGAGGAAGCTGAGGACAGGAACCAAATCTGCCTGAAATCGCACTTTTTTATACACTTTAAACGTGTTTAATATCGTTTTCACTACGTAATTCAATTAGGATCTTCCTGGTCTAATTGTATCCTACTTGTTAACTAATTGTCACTCGTTTATAGAGCTTCTGTAATCATTACACATAATTGATTAATTGTAGCTTTTTGGATTGAATCATCACTAGTTCCTAGTATCAGCATTGGCGTTGGCTTTCTGAGTAAAGTAAGTAATTCTTTTAAAGTTTATGTAATTAGTAGAAAATTATTTCTGATATACTTGTTTTTATTCCCAATCTAGCTGGACGGTGTGTGTTGTTATTTTTTAAAATAATTATTACGGTTTAGGATAATTTGAATTGATTGAGATCGTATTGACCCATATTTAATATTTCACTGTTGAATGTCGAATCAATGGTGATTGATGTTGATGATATCTTATTGGAGAATTAGATGGGAGTAGTTCTACTGAATCAGAACTCTGGAATAAGATAAGTGACTTTCATTTGATTATTACCCATATTATTTACAGACATGCCACGAACGGCACGAACGCGTTTCGTTCGCAAAAAGAAGCAGGGTGTTACAGCCGCTATGCCTCTACAATGTTGTGTGGTTTGCTACTCTACCTTCCACCCGTATCCAATTGCACCTTCCAGATGGGCATCTTCCATGACTAAAGTATTTTATAAAGCACTCAATATTCCACCACTCCAAACGGGAGGAGATGACGAGGGGGATGAGGATGATACACTCCTACCATATTGTCCCGAGTGTCATAGTAAAATGTCGCTCATGTTCAGCCTCTACTCTCAACTCGAGATTATTCAGAACCAGTATGCTTGCATTCGGAACGAGATTGCCTTCATTGTCGTTGAGACCATCGATCGTAATTGTAGAGATGGTCCTATGGATTACATTCGGCAACAAATTTATGAGAGTAAATCAAGAATGATACATTGATACACAACCCTAAGATTAATATTTAGAAAATTGTATTAGACATTTCTTATGCGATTTGTAATTGTTTGATATACTTTAGAATGGCAAGAATACCATGCGGAAGAAAGTGCCAAGGAGAACTATCGTGATGCGATTGGATTGGATGCAATCCTTGCTCTGAATTACTTTGGAATGAACGACATCACCAACAATTTCTCTACGGATGACGATGATGATGTCAAGTCTGAAAATGGCGACGGAATAAATCCAGTGGGTAGGAAGAAAAATGGTGATGTGCCTGGCTCTGTGGAGGATTTGGAATCTGTTGTGAATATGATGGAGGTTGGGTATAATGAAAACAGTGGGTATGATGGGAATAATTTGCCTCTAGCCCCGAACGCTGTCCACATCATTCCCAAACGACATTCTAAGCGAACCTCCACAGTTGTGTCTACTGCATCCCTTCTGGCCCATGATGAACAGAATCTTGCCATGTATGAGAATTCTTATGATCACGATCAAGACCTGGTAAATGACGGACAAGGAATTAGCCACGCTCCTAATGGTAGCAATAATGTTCGGAGACCTGGCCGTGGAAGACCACTAAGTGCTAAACACAATATGCCTCGACTACTCCCTATGAATTCTGGAAGCGGGCGCAAACTTGCACAGGCGTCTTTAGCTGAAAACTTAGCCTTAAAACAGGACCATATTCTAGACCATGACCAAGACGAACATCAAGTTAACAATACGAATGCTGGAACCGGAGTTTATCTTAAAGTTACAAGGGGACGTGGTCGTGGAAGACCTGCACGAGGCTTCAAATCTTCACGATTTGTATCCCAACGAAGTCAGTCTGCGGCTTATAACAATTATAATAATACAGACAATAATGTGGCCGAACATCATGGCGACGATGTGTATGACTTTAACTTAAATGGAGATCCAAAGCCATTTTCTAGAGCTAATCAACGCGGACTACCAAGGTTATTGTCCATGCCACAGTAAGAATACTAGTTTTTATATTCTTTCCACGTTTTAACCTTTTGAAACTCAGTGTATTTACGTAGTTATGATTTATGATTTCAGACGAGGACGCCCTCGTGGAAAAGCTTCGGAGTATCCAAATTTAAAACCAATGCTTAGATATCCTAAGCGGAATTCTGCTCGTCCTCAGAGAATCAAGAGTGAATACATTGAGATGTCTGAACTGCCTGAAGATCGAATTGGGGCTAATGAATTAAGTACGTTTCCTTAATTGTCTATTAATGTTTCTGGTGCTTTTGATTATTATTTATTTTTTAGCATTTGTAAATTCAAAATATAAGTTTTAAAGCAAGTTTTACAAAAACATGCTATATTTATCCAATCAAGAAGCCGTAGTATAATGCTGTAAATATTTTTTGGTGTTGCAGTATTATTTTGCTTGAACGTTTATGGATTATTGTGTACGTTTGGTGCATCTTTTTAAATATGAATAACGCATTTCAGATTTAAAACGACTCGTAGTAAAATGCGTAGTATTGTATATGAGTTTGATTGAATTTTGAAATTGTAGATCCTGTTGGAACAGAAGGTGTGTACGCTTGTGTACTCTGCCCAAAGTTCTACACAAATCCAGGTCGTCTACTCCGTCACGAGAGTCTCTGTCACCCGAGTTTAAAATCTATTCATTGCGATGTTTGTGGGAAAGGATTTTCCAGTAGACTTACCCTTCGTCGCCACATGACAAATTTGCATCCCGGCGTGGATGATGGGACGCTAAAATGTCAAGTTTGTGGTAAATCTTTCGACAAGCAATATTCCCTGAATTTGCATATGAAATGTCATAAAGTCAATCAAGTCAAAGGGAAGAGAGTAAGTAATCGCAAACAAAGCCCCGCATCTGTTCCACAAAGCCCCCCCGCACTAATTCCAGCAGTTGCCTCGACAAGATCGCCAAGAAAAAATGCATCGAAAGATTCTTCCATACCCATGAACATGAGCAATGGAGAATTATCCGAAGGTTCGTCCCCGGAGAAGAACAGAAATCCAGATTTGGAAGCTAATGATTATGAATCGAATGGCAATAATGCTTCCTATGGAAATGCTTCGGATAATGATAGTAGCAGTCTTACTTGCGGAATTTGTCAAAAAACATTTCCATATCGTACCTTACTCAACATGCATTTCATCACACATGCTGCCAGAAAATCCTACAAATGCGACGTGAGATTTCATCCTGAGATTTAATACTTCTTTCATCTCTTTATCTATTGTTATGACATCATTTTTGTGGTTTCTGAATCTGATATTTATTTTATTCATGTAGAGTTGCAACATAACCTTTGCCACCTATTCAGAAATCAGGAGTCATAACGACGAAGTTCATCGGAGTAAACCATTGCCGTGTTCCGTCTGTGGACAAGAGTTCCTTGGAGCGGACAGCCTGCAGCGTCACTTGAAGGTTCACGACATAAAACAAGAACGTCAGGAAGTGACTGAGAGTCATGAGTCCGAAAATTAATTATTTCCACATTCTACTATGATTTTTGTATATTCATAGAAAAACCTGAAACGAATAACGTAATGTATTTTGTCAAATGCCCGAAATGGAACGGGTCGCAACAATGTTGATATTGAAGGTTGATATGTAATTTAACTACAATTTTAATCATACTCGTATAAGTGTATGTAGTAAAGGGATTCAAAGGATCTATTACGTGAAAAGAATGCCAGGAATTTGCAAATTGTTTGGACTTCAAAGAAAAAAGTAAAAGGAATGATCTATATACATACACATTACGGCCATGACCAAGGTGACGAATAATCATATGTATTTGTAATCATAGTAGATGAGGATACCAAATAGTCCATAAATTAATGAATTACAATTTTAATACTATGTAGGTGGGTACCACAACTAATTTCTCAGATCGACTGACTAGAGTAATTAAACTATGAATATGGAATTCTTGAGCGCAATTTTTTAAATCAGAATTGCGGATATCAGAGATTTCGTACTAAACAGTTAGAATTATGTATTACTAATCATTTGTACTTGAATGAAGGGTTAAAATCCATTTAAAGATACAACCACTACCATACCATATATACCTAATATATTACCATTCCATTTCCAAAACTACGGACGGCGGAAATTCTCTTTGTCTTTTCATGCCTTAAACCTTGGATTTGTTCGTATCGCTTTGATCGTATTAATTTGCTATGACTATTTGTGGAAGGAGGAAAGATGATAAGATACAGATGAATTAATTTACAAATTATAAGTAAAAAGTTAAGCTAGAAGGTATCCCCATAATTAATTGCTTATTATCATTTTATCGTTTCTTATCTTCGTCTTTATAAATCCTTTGCTTCTTTTAGTCTGCACTAAGCATTTTAAACTAGCCTGTGTTGTCACTGATTTACACCTACTTCAAGTAGCAGTTATTTGCAGTCCTGTGAATCTAAACTTACAAGATTCGTTTTAATTTAATGTGGGATCTTTTTGTATCTGCACGCTTTTGTTGAGTATGTAAGTAGGTGTAGGTACTGCACTATTTTACTAGACTAAATTGTATTTGTTGGTAATATATCTGCCTCCATAATTTAATTAATATTGTTGTTCATTTGCTTTTTTTTGTTTGTTCTACTTTTAGTAGGTAAATAGAAAAGATTGTAATCGAATAACTTATTAACTATGTACAGATTATTATTATTATGAATGTAAAGTTTCACTTCCCTAGTAATATTATTGTAATTGTTGTAATGAAATATTGAAAATAATGAGTGTAGTTAAATTATATGAAGTTGAAATGCTGGAAGACTTTTCCAGGATTGTATTTTATACATATGGCTATTTTGAATTCAGTCAATTGAATTATTGTAACTGATTTGTCTACTTCTATAAGAAAAATAAAAATTGCAATTCAAAATCAATGGTGTAACTATGTCCTTTAATTTGATTTTTAAACCCTTGGCATGAAGATCAAAGCTGAGGAATAAAAATAAAAAGCACAGCGCAGTCCTACTTATATAATTATTATTTTTGTGACTTTATTATTTCATCGTAAATGCAGTTAAGTATAGCTAGATAATTACTATCATATGGTATTATAATTATAAGTAGATAACAAGATTGTTGTGACGCTTTGTACGGAATACGAAACTTTTCAAAGTCAGATGGAAGCGAGTCGAAGTCTAATTGTAAGTAAAAGCTAAAGCCCAAGGCGAATGTCATCAGCTTATCGTAATCACTATCATTACCATTATAAAGTCTGTATGAATTGTACTTAATTTATAATCTTCCAGTAATCACAAGTATTATACAAATATAAAGGCTTAGCATTATATACATACACTGGTCAACATCACAGCTAAGTTTGATTGCAATTATTAGTTAGCAACATAATAAATTAGAATTAAAAAAAACAAACAAACAATATTTGAAGGAAAGCGTTTCAAAATGAAACGATAAATACGTACAACAAACAATTATAATTAACACTGTAAGGAAAGGTGTTTACCATAATCCAAATCTTGATCTTACTCCTGACCTTGACTAGGTACCAATGACATGATCATTATTTTCTTTGTGACATGATTTTAAACCGGAGTGCCCAGTAGGATAAAAGTCTTAAAACGAGAAGAATAATGACCATATAGGTAGCCTGTTCTGCTACAGGAATATCCAGTGCGTCCAAAGATTCCAAGAATTTTCGGGGATTTTTGAAGTGACAATAGGCTTCGGAACATTTGAGAGAGCCACGGTCATAACCGTATACTGCTGTGAGGGTTGATTGGAACGAGTAACGTGCGTAAGAGAACCAGGACACCCAACGAAGATAAGCCGGAACTGTGCTCATAGTCACAAAGAAACCGGAGAATAAAAATATCGGGATTGTGGTCACGGGTCCGATGAAAACGGCACTCTGGTTATACACAAAAGTCGGGTAAATCAAATAGCATTCGTAAAATTTTTAAATTTAAATAGCACAGTAAGTAAAAATATAAATTCTAAATTGTTGAATTAATCATACCTGTATGGAACAAGCTGCACCAATCAAAAGTCCTATGGACTGGGCAACGAGAGAAATTAAAGTGACAAATGCACACACAATCCAGAACCGGAAAGCTTCATGCGGTTGCTCCGTCATGAAATACGTTATCAAGCAGTACAGAAGTGGAAAAAATAGCTGAAAGATTTGAACGAAGATTCAAAATTATTATTAACATTTACATTAGGAATCTTAAATTTGGGTCTTAGGCAATTAATATTCACCTGAAATGGGAGATCCGCAAATGTTCTTGCCAGAAAGTATGACTTTAACGAATACCAGCAATTTAAATGTTCACGAACCACAACTCCGCGTTCTAAGGGAACTTTAAAAATAAACACATTATGAAGATTAACGTATGAATTTTTCCCCGATTATACTTATAATAACTTGTTATTATTGTGTATTATTATTAGAATTAATATAATGGAACAGGGGGCATATTATCTGAAGGGAGCAAATAATCCCACGGGGGCAAAAAATCCGGACTATTTTTTCCTGGACTTACAGGTAAGAACAGTACACATCATGGATGCGAAGACCATAAAGAGTAATCCGAAGAAAAGGTTGCCGGCATTGTTGAAGCATTTACTCGCGTCGTTTCCTGCGTCGTGGTAAATTGCGCCAATTAAAAGTCCTACCAAAACTGTTGCAGCGAATCGCAAGTGGGTCAGCATCTATAAATAATAAGTTTTGAATCATCGTTAAATCCAGTCTGGCATTGAAAGTAACTAATACTAAAACAGTAGTAAGATAATCTATCATTAAACTTTAGAATTTTAATTGATTTACTTGTACAGCTTAATATTTGTATTACAATTATTATTATACTTGAAATACTTCTAATTATGATTACCATATCTCGGCTAACACAGACAAAGGATCTCTTCAACAAAGTTACAAACTGATTAGTGAAATGCCCCACTTTCCCATCGTCATTTCTTGAGTACTCATCCGCATCTTCGGATCCCTCCCCGGCTTCCAAAGGTTGAAAAATATTAACAGTTGTTTGTCTATCGTCCTTACCATCTTCTATAGAAAGTGAGCTCTTTTCTTCTATAATTTCAGATTCTAGAGCGATCTCGGATGCATTTGAATTAGCGTAGGAAACGGTCGATGAATTTCCTGCGGCTTTTGTGGCTTTCACTAAAATTGGAATCCATTGTTCCCCGTAATCGCCGCTGGCAACTTCAATAGCTAATGATTAAATCAGATTATCAATTAATTAATGTTAGCACCTTTTAATCAGGCTAGATTAGATAGGCTGCATTACACATGTAGTAGTTCAAGGTTTATTTAGGAACTACATACCAAAATCAGCTGGGTTATGGTAAGGTGGACACTCCAGACCTTGTTTCCCTAAAAATGGAACTAGGTTCTTAACTGGCCCAGTAAATAAGCACTGACCAGCAGATAAAAGGTAGAGGGAATCAAATTGTTCGAATATTCTTGCAGAGGGCTGATGGATAGTTGCAATTATCGTTCTGCCACCTTTAGCAAGGGATTTGAGTAGGGAAACACAACTGTAACAGGAGGCACTGTCAAGACCGCTATAATCCATTGGAAATTGGAAACACAAAAATTTTCAATTAACATTATTTTGCTTCATGAAAATATCGAAGTCGTAAGATACCTAATTACATATAGGCGTTTCAGGGACTCGAACTAATGAGGTTATTACCTGGTGGGCTCGTCGAAAAACATAACTGGAGGATTATTAATGAGTTCCAATGCTATAGCAAGTCTCTTTCTTTGACCACCAGAGACACTAGCAGTCTTAACATACTTGCACTGTGTCAACCCAATCAGGTCCAACGTTTCCGAAATCTGAAAAATTCGTAAAAGTCATAATTAAGTTGGGTTACTTTTTATGTATCGTTTCTGCTTCGCTAGATTATTTTTAATTATAAGTTTCAAATACGTGAACTCACAACAAGCTCTTTTTCTGTGCGACTAGTTTTAATAGGTAGTTTTAATTGAGCAGCATAGCGCATGGCTTCTAATACAGTTAATTGAGGTAGTAGTACATCGTCTTGCATAATATAGCATGACATTTTTCGGAATTTCGCACTGTCCCTTGGACTCCCATTTACTCGGATTTCCCCTTCTACATTTTGATTCCTACAATAAATAAGAATAATTACGAGAGTGATCGATTGATTGATTGATTGATTGAAACTTTATTAGAGTAGTTTATGTACATATTCCTAGTAGAATCTTGTAGAACAGTAATTGGTATGAAATACTGAGCTTTCAATTCTCACTGTAGGTAGTACGAAAAGTTAGGAGAAATTAGTACTCACTTGTATCCAGCAAGAATATTCATGAGTGTGGATTTTCCAGCACCAGAGGGGCCCATAATTGCCGTCAACTGGCCAGATTTGAATGAGCCGCTGACTTCCTTCAAAAGTACCTTTTGTGAGCCGGTAGCGGGACCGAAACCCCCAACTAAATGCAATTCCCAAAAATGCATAAGTAATTACACGAATAAATCCCAAACTTTTTTTTTCTCATAACAATCCAATACTAAAATAAAGTTATATCAATTTCAGGAAACCAATTACGTGTTCCAGCAGTATCCCGCACTGAATATTTGAGTTTTTCAAATTCCAGATTCACTGGCCGTTGAGGGGGGAGATGTGTGGACAGCATTTTGTCTGCAATGTGTAAGTATTTCCTGAAAGAAATATTGGGAAAATCACAAGTATGAGTTGGGTGGTAATTAATTGTGGAGAAATGAAATGTTTCATCTTTTTGTCGAGTTGTGTAATTATGCCACAATCGTTATAATTCTTTGAAAAAAACATATTACATTGCAGTCTACAAATGTAATTCAACTGTAACCTACGCAGTTGTTTTTTAAAACTAAGCGAAACTCAAGTCTAAGCCAGAACCCTAAAGATCGTATACTCACCACTTAAGAATAATTAATACACAATTGTGAATGACACTTTTCAACAGGAGTTTCAAATACACGTGGAGGTGTGTTAATTAATACACAATTGTGAATGACACTTTTCAACAGGAGTTTCAAATACACGTGGAGACGTGAGAATGTGTTAAAAGTTGAGAAAGTAAATCGCACTTTTTCAATGCCAAAGAATTTTCACATCATTCAACCAAGAGATAATTCCAAGAACAAGATTGTTTACTTCAAAAAATTAAAAATGCTTCCCAACCCACAAAGTAACTGGACTCATCTACTCTATTCCTAACTCAATAGTAAACTGCAAATCCAATGTTATACCACACCACACCTTGCCATAACTTTCTTTCGATTGCTTAATCAATTAGCGTACAATTCACAATCACAGTACTAATATCTCAATGCTCACCGTCAATATTCCCAGTTAGTATTCGTTCCAACCTGAATCTAAACTTGAGAGCTAACTTGGCTTGTCTTTGTCTTACACAACGCAGTACAATCGAATGTAGCGTCAACGCGTAACCGTAATTAAGTGTGGGACAGAATTAATTAGTGAGCCGAGTATTATTTTAGTGGATGTAAATCAGTGATTTTTCCAACTCAATGCTCAATACTAGCTTTATATTATCTAAAGGTAGAATAGTAGCAATTATAAATAATTCTAGATAGAGATACATGCATAGTATGTAAATACACTTGGTGGCCTGATTCGTTCGCATTGTGAATTATCAATCAGATGGACTTTGTTATTCGAAACGGGGCTATATGCACCTACGAGCATAATAATAACGGTTCTAATGGAGCGGACTAATCCAAGCACGTGTCACCTGGAAACAGAGCTATTTACTCGTACACTATTTTATATAGCCAAAGAAATGACATACCAGAATAGGATAGGACTGAATAGAATCAAATAAAAATATGCAAACGAATATATTTCATCAAATCAAAATTGTCATCACTTGAGATGGCGACTCGATTAAATGCGGTATGCTCAGGTAATTTTAGCTCACAGTGAACTGGCTGATCTTCTAAAGCTTCATGATATATTGATAGCATGCCATGCGAAGTCCAGGGTCTAAATTCTAAACTCCACTCAGGATGAATGAGTAAAAACAAGAGAAATATAATCAATGCAATAGAGCACAATACAGGTTAAAAGTACCTTAATCACTTTTAATTAGAAACGTCAGCAACTTTTGTTCTTTAGACTTTGTTATTTCGTCCAGGGGGGAGTACTAACGCCAGCGACTTCAATGGCTTTGCATGTTCGACTGCCACTACTTAGACTCGTTAATAATAAATATGAACGAAACGATCGACTATAATTATTACTAATGATCGAGATCGAGAATTGCTGAAGTAAAAAGTAAACATCCTTGGGTGTTACTATTATCAGGACACACGGTAGTTTGTGTTTGTATCAGCAATCGAAAAAACCAAAACCAATTTTGGTTGATATATTACAATACTACGATAAGTGAAAATTATCAGCCAAAATTAGATTACTCATGTAACATTTATCTCAGCACACACACAATACCTGCTGATAGTTATTATATTTCTCCTTAATTCGACTGGACGGTGACGGCCAGTGGACACTGGACTGGACTGAATGACGAGTGAATTGAACTTTTGCTTTTGTCACTTGTCACTTAGAATTGGAATTGGAATTTGTTCTTTTTTACACTGTATTTGCTCATTTACCATTTTTTACGAGGAAGATTACCCCCGATAGCTCTTGTTGTTGGTTTCGATGCTGATGTCACACTCTTTATCTAATGGTATGTGTTCAACAAAAACAATAATCTTTTCAACGCGTGTCAACTAACACCACACCCTGAAAAAGTTAATTTCTGTTTCATTATTACCTTGATTTGATCTGATTTGATTCGAACTCATTGGATTTCAAGTGATTGTGCAATTGCAAGTGGCAACTTTTGTCGGAGTCCTGATGGAGATGAATATTTATAAATGCCTTTTTCAACAGGCTAAAATCACTTTACCTACTTGGTAAATATATAGAATATACATAGATATAGGAACGAACGATAAGCAGTCAGAATTTTGAATGTTGAGATAAGTTGAGAAAGTACAAAAAGTGCTTGATTTTCTTGTAATTATTTTTCTGTCACACAATTTATAATCTAAATAATTATAAATAAATTAGTCTTGAGTAGTTGTTTTCTAAGACTTTGAAACTATTGATGCTGTGGACTGAATGGGGAAATTATTTTTGCTTAATAAAGCTAACCATTATTATGTTATTGGGAACCATTGTTAGATTCTTCGCCGTCTATAATTATAGTGCTGTTTAATCTCAGCTACTCACAACCTGCAACCGCACAATCACCAAATCACAATCGTCTTCGAGACAAGTCCACACACCTGTAGATCAATGAGAAGAAAAAGTGTTTACAAATACTCAAATACGTTTGCCTTGAACCCAACAATTTTTTTCTGAATGGATGCGCTTCCATGTGTATGTACCTTGTTAAGGTGGCATATTACCAATATCGTATACTACCTATGTTAAATTGTGCGTGTATCATGTATTAATAAAGTTGCGTAATAGCTATAATGTAATTATGCACGAACCCATATAATTACTTGACAAATACAATTTATGTGTATAGGTATGTAGGTACATACAATTATAATTACGAAGGTAGACGAATAGAATGCTGACAGTAGTTCGCTTATACTGTTATACGTATATTTAAAATCACTAGTTTGACTTTTCTCACTAGTCATTACTTAGTGTTCGTGTTAGTGACGGTGCACATAGTGCAACTGGTTAGAGTCTACAACTTTATAATAATACACAATCGGAATTCCAATGAATAAATTCTGTAGCTGATTGCACACAAAGGAGAGGCAGAATGCTTCCATGTGTATAGTGGTGTGACCAGCCAACCTGAATGCAAACACGACAAAACTCCCTGAGGACAGGGACAGGGGACCGGATGAAAACCTGCTGGACAATCGAATTGCCACAACAATAATGAAAAAATCACATGGTAGCAGTAACCGCATACATAATTACTTGTAGCCAGGCATGTGTCGAAGTCGACAAGCCACACGAAACCCAGCCCGTTAATAATAATGATTTTGGCCTAGAGTATTTTTATTTTGTTCATAATTCCCCAGCAATGTGTGAGTCAGCCAAAATTGTGATGAATATTCCGATACATTCTGAGTATTCTTTTGTTTGAAAACTTTGTTTACTACGCTGCAATATTTTAGCAATAATAGCTTTATTATAGTGCACGGATAGAGCTGGGATAAAACAATGAATTACTGAGCTCCATCAAAAGCATCGCATTAGACAAAGTACGTACCTAAAATATCATAGTAACATTTTCACAATTATCAAATAACAAAGTTTGCTGGTTCAAAATTCAAAATCCAATGTCCTTTAAGCAACGGTTGATATTGATATGCGCAGCTTTAGTTCTGAACGCTTATGACAAAACACTAAAATTATAGCCGAATTTTCTCCTACAGGCAATTAAACTCAGCTTCGAGCTGATAAGCTATAGAATCGCGTGCGCATGTAATAAAGAGTTTATACTTGTTAGATAAAGCTGTGAAAGTAGTAAAAACTGAAATATGTAAATGGAAATCAAAACATACTTGAATGCTAAACAGAACTCGAGAGGTTAAAGATATCTGAATTGAGCATTGTAAAATGTGATTGTAGTAATAATTGTATGCTTAAATTATGCAAGTGTCTACATGATGTAGTACATAACATATAGATAATCAACAATAAAGAAAACCAACTGAGCCAATACTTAAGTGCATATTGAATCATATAAATAGTTGTAAATATAATTAGTAATAGAAAATTTTGAAAAATTTTGAACCTGATCAATATGTCCATTGTTTTGCTTCAAGTCGGTAATAATAGTACAAAGCTCAACTTTCAATGGCTTCGATTCTTTAAGATTTAAAACGCAATAAATTTATTACAATTATTTGCAGTAACAGCTAACAGAATTAATGATGAGAAACAATAATAAATTGGTATTAGCACATTTTCACAGAAGATATACCTCGTTAGACCAGGATCTAGGTAAACAGAAGCTAGAAAACGGAAAAATTTTATGATTACTCTTCTGTCTTTTTGAAGATCTTATGAATTAAATGATAAATAGAACAGGATGTCGAACTTTGTAGGAAGTCACTCATTCATCAATTTAAAATGATCTTAGGCATATGTAGAAATAAAACAGCGACAGTAGCATGAAATTTCAATTGCAAATGCTAGTGAAATGCTGATACCTAATACCTATGCCTACATACATAATATGAAGTGTAAATCAGTACAATTAGAACAAGATTAATAGAACTACTGCTACAGCTGACCATTATCAGCTAGTCCCTACAAAACACGTGGAACCATCATCATGTTTTAGCTGTCTTAACCTTGTCACCAATAACCTCTCGAACTTTGCAGAGGCACATGTAATGAAAGATGAAGATGAAAGAGCATGTATAGGAAAAATGTTAACCAATCCACTTTTAATGGCTTAGGTCCCAAAATAAAAAACCTAGACTCGTTCTAAAGCATAACCTTGAATTTTCGTTTTCTAATCTAGTTGTTAGTGGGAGATGTGAATCCTGTGTACATATATATATACATACGACGGTCAGGGAAAAAATTCAATATTTACAAAGATAGCCGGGTCTCTTATTAGAAAATTTACGGTATATACAAACAAACAAACAAGTAGGGTAAATTAAATTCATTTTGCAAATCTTTCACACTATTAATGTGGGCGAAGAATGCAAGAACCTAATTAGTGCATGATATTTTTAATGCTTTTTTGTCCTTTGTAATATCATATCACTAGCTCTACCATTAATTACTTCTACCAAATATGTTTAACCCAGAATATTTTATGATTTGAAACACTCACAACCAATCAACAGTCTTAAAGAGTTTGGAAGCATTAGAAATCGTTTTATTTTGAAAATTTACTAGCTCCAGCTGCTTTATGCTTCTCCATCCCTTTCCTTCTTTGGCTTACAGAATCAAATATTACTCAGATCAGTAGATCAGATTAGTCAGATTGTGCTTTTAAGCGTGATCTGCGTTTCTTGTCCAGTTTCTTGCATTCCGAATACGTACCTATTAATAGGATTGTTCGCGGAATGCTTACAATTATTGGCCCCATTCATTTGTATGTACAAAAAAAACGAATTGAAAGCAATTGGCCTTTCAATTATTCACAACTCAGTAACTTTAATGCACACATCATAACAAGCAAGAAAATAAAAAACGAGATAAAATTAAAATACACGATTGTAACCAGGTTATTGAGCCCGTTTCTCGCGATCAGTAGTAATAACATGCCTTCAGTGATCTAACAAAGATGTTATACAAAAGTTGAACTATCAGATTAATTTACGTATAAAAGCTCAAGTTATCAAGCTGGATTATTCAGATGACTTCCAGTAGAATCGTTGAGCTCGTCACTCCTATCAATTAAATTTTGCACACCATTGCAAATATAGTATGTGCCTTTTAAACATGCTGGAAGTTCTATACTCCATCTATACGCAACTAGCTGCATTTGTGAGTATGTTGACATTTAAAATTTCCTTTTTCGAAACAATAGTGGTTCCGTCAAAGAATCATTTAATAATTACCTTCATCTCTCATAATTAAATGTACAGTCTCATTGAAAGAGTACCGTTGTAACATGAGGGCCGAAAAGTATTAACTTCTAGAAGCTGTAGATGATAAAATCATTGGAGTAGAGGATGGATTCCGAAGTATGTACCTACATTACATGATAATTATCGCATATTCGTCAAAACGGTCACAAGACAAAACTACAAGCAATTACCTATGTTTAAAAATTCCCAGGGGTGATTATCCCGTTTTAATTATTACTAATTATTAATTATTAGTAAATATTCCATGTTCAGCTTCATAAATGATAATTCCACTTTTGACACCTTTAAATAATTCCATTGATTTGGATTAGTCATCTTTTATGTATTGTATATTGTATATTATTTTGGCATTCTAGACTTCTGCTTAACGATTTTCATTTTTATTGCAGAAATGGATCAATACCAACGTGCGACTTGAAGTTTCTACCAACGTTTCTTATGTTCACATTTTTGGCGTATACAGCTAAAAGTTAAAACCTAAATTAAGACTTTACGTTAAATGCCGTTCACACTCACCGATAACATAAAATGCTATACTGTTTATCACTTGATTAGTATTTTCACATTTGTTTATACTAAAGGGTCTTCTCAAGGTTCTCATTTTCTGGTTTCAAGAATTTTAAGCGCTAATAGAATTTTAAGCGAACTAACAAATGTTTTAGAATTTCACTTCGTTTGTAAAAGATTTTGAAAAACAAACGGCAAACAATCCTGTGATAACTGAGTAGTTATTAATGCAATTTTATCTTAAACTAATACTATACTGCGACTTAAGTCCTGTGCTGTAGAAGAAAAAGTAGTACCTAGATACCTATGTAGGTAGTTAACTATTACTATTTACATAATAGTATAAACCTTTGAAACTAAAACTTATTATATAATTAATGGGAGATGGAAGCTATACTAAATCTGACAACTCGAATTATTCTGCAATGCAAAAACGATTTTATATAATTTTAAAAACTATTAACATTCTAGTGTTCTTTTGCTTCACCATGCATAATAATGTGTCATAAACGTTTTACATAACTTACCTGAAAATAATGAGACTCCTTTAAGGATTCTTTCTTATTCCCTTATGTACATTGGTTATTGTAGGTCTTTTGGTTTGCAACGTGGTCCAGGATTGCACTGATTCTTTAAAAATAATGAACCAAATACTCTAGCCCACCATTTGAAATCCATTCTGCAAGTAGGTTTCCGTTCCCACAGGAACAAACAAGTACCCAGTTCTATATGTAGGTGATACTAATTAGTAATTAATTATCGGTGCTCCCAGTGTCACTTGCTGGTGTAGATTTGATTGCGTGTAGTCGTGTGGCACCGAACTATATTTTATCAAAATCAATCTACCCTCCAATTGCGTTGAGACACGTCAGGCAAACAAATAGAAAAAATGTCTACTAGAAAACGTTACGCATGAATAGCATTTGTTAAGTAGCCCGCGCGAGTAAAAATGCGCCTATTAATCAGCCAATATGACAGTGAGAGGGAGCACTACCACTATCACTACCAGCCAAAACAACTACTGTTGATTGTGTATTTGATTCCGGATGTATTAATTCTTCTAGTGTTTCTAAAAATCTTAAACACAAAGTGCAGTTTTTTAAAAATCTTTACGCGACCGTAAAGCAGTATGGTCTCAAAATTTATCTTAATATTGGTTTCTCGTAAGTGCTATTTTTATCTCTGGGATTGTACGTGTTAAATGTATTGGTTTATTTACCTCTAAGAGCACACACCCGTGGATATAAATGCTTTAAATGCACACCGATTATACTCTGTTTAACTTTAAAGCATCCGGCTATCGAGGTAGCAAGTCATGAGTATCTGTTTCTTGTCCGTAAACTTGAACTTTGGACTACCACTTATGCACAATTTAAGTACGAATACCTACCTAATATACTCCTAAAGTAATCTTATCCCAAACAACAACACGGAAAGTTTAAGGAAGTATCCACATGAAAAGAATCTCACTATTAGTACCTACCTGGCAAAATGTGCACTTTTATTAACTGTCAACACACGTACTTACAATCAATACAAACTTTAATCTTTGTTAGTAAAAGTAAGAGGAAATAAGCTTGCATCTTGTGTAAGATGGAAATGGATCCGAAGACGATTAAAAAGGTGCTACTGCAACTCTATCCTAAAACCAAGTACAAAAGCAATACGTGTTCACTATATGTACATACATATAATATATGAATATCTAAGCTAACTACGTATTTAATCCTTAAAAAATGTTATTTTAACCCAATCTAAAACCGCAATCTCATAAGTTGGCTGATTGAAGGCAATTCATTATAATTAGGTTAAGACATGCTTACGTAAGTATGTATCAATCCTTTAAAAAGAATAAAAGTTGGCATCCACTCTCAGAGACTAAAATGTTGTAAGTACATACACAAGTAAATAGGTATGTACTTGATGAATACTATTTTGAGTTCTTGGCAAGTAGGCTTCATATCCGGACACAAACGAATTTTTACTGTGTGGTAGTTGTTCTGCACAAAATGCAACGCATTCAAGGAGGTTGACAGGCGGTGCGAGACTTTTGGCCGAAGAAACCGGGTTCGATGTCGTCCTCCTTTGAAATCTTACACAAGTGCACCACACAGCCAAACTTGAAGCTCCTACATAACGTCAAAATAGTTATAGGTAAATTATGGCTTTAGTTGTAAGCCCACTGCTAAAGGTAAACCCCAAGCAACTTACCAAACTTCTGCTAGTTTTATTACGGCTCCTCTATTACATACGTGGATATACTGGATATGTATATACCTGTAAGTGATAAAATAAAAACGTAATGTAATAGTACAACTACCATTACTAGCTACAAAGGTACACGACAGTGTGGCTTTGGCAGTGAGTATGTGGTTAGTAGTTGAGCGCATTCTGTACGTATGGAGTTCAAATAATTGTTCAAGAATAATAATGAAGTAGTGGATAATTTATGACACCAATAGGTTCAATATATATCTTTCAATGTACATATAATTGATCGCAATTTGTTTTCTGTATCAGCATGAGATCTGCTTCAGAATGGAGGATGCAGTAGCAGTAGCACCCGATACCTTTTATAAGTAATAAACAAGTTGTTCAATGGAACTAGACTAGCACTACTTGTACCACTACCACTACCACCCACACACAGGTGTTCATTAAGAAGACTTAAAGACACGAGCAGCCACAGTTACACATAATAATATCACTTTCATACTATCAAATCCATGTACACGGACAAAAGCACAAAGTATTATGTATTCTTCTTATTATTATTATTACCATTATTACTATAAACAAGTACGCCTCATCATCCATCATCAGTGAATGGAAAAAAACGACTTTGATGAATGAGTCTGGAAAGCCTTATAGCTCTGCCATGTTTCTCCCAATACCATTTCATTCCATGTATGCAAATGACTTTATTAATCCTTATAAGCTCACATTCCCATTCTTAATCCTCATTATTACATTATATCATCTAGCAGCTTTTCACAAACGACAAAATACCACAACCACATCTTAATTTATCTACTTCTATACAAAATAAAAACCTACATATTCCGGTGAATTCCGATTGTCTACCGTCTGCGTCTGTAGCATATTAGGACAATGCAATTTACCGAGACACAGTATCAGCCAGTGTGTTCAACACGAAGTGTAGATATTAGTGAATTGGTTACTACACAAATTTTATAGAAACTATCATTAGATAATTTTGTCTTTGTGTCTCATCCACTGTGAATTTTTCTCCCATATTTAAATAAAGTTTTGGCAATGAGGAATGCGTTGAATATTGGATTTACAATACTACAACCAAAGCACATTATTTTTTTTAAAGTCAGCTAAAAACGAAGGTAGTGTTATGTGGTATGTAGTTCATTGTTATTGCATAATATAGTATGCTCATAAACTTCAGTCCTTTAATACTACTACGTCCACGTCCACTATTTTCGTCCAACGACCAACGACACATTGTAACGTTGCATCGCACGGCATTGTATTGTATTGTGTTGTATTGCATAGCATTGCATCGCATTGTGAAAATGCTGGAGGGATAAATTCCATCCTAGACATTTCAATTATTCCATGTATTATTAAAGGAATAAGAATATATGAAGCCCTTGACTCATTACACAATCAGTGTCTCTGTTGAATTTGAATAACTATGTAGGTACATCAGAAAGAAAGAACAGAACGTCACCGTCAGCAGTGCAGAACAGGAGAGGGAGAATAGAGAACATAATCTCTGTAAACTGAAGCCAAAGTCATACTCAGTGTAGGTAATTTATATTCTACCTTTTTAACAACACACGAATCTACTCTACTCCGCTGTACTTAATGTACCATACCATAGTAAACACCATCCACGTCTACGTTCCTATTGTGAATGTTAAACTAAATAAAAAATTACGTGTTTGTGATCTTAAGAATATGAATTACTTCGGATTGCTAAATAATAAGTTATAATAAATACAGATAATCACGATGACTGGAGAGCTTAATGACTAAGAATGCAAATGTAAATGCAAAGGAACGATTTTAAAATGTTATTAATGGCAGCATACCATTATTTGTCAAAATACATTTGAGTTTGGGGTAGTTAATTACCAATGCAGTGAACCATGCACTACATAGCATTTCAGGCTGACCACTCGATATCATACTACATATATTGCTGTACAGCAATAAACTGGGCTCTATAATTATAATTATTACAAATTATGACAGTATTGCGATAACGACTGTTATTATACTAATACAGTTCTAAGATAATTGCAATTACTTACATGCATACTTTACCACTAGAATTAAGTCATTATTATTGTTACGATTATGAATCTTTTGGTATCGACTATTTTTATTTAACTGCATAGAGACATACTAGGTATTAGATCAGCTGTAAATTATGAGATTAATTTCTAATTTAATTACCGAATGTCAATAGTCTCACAGTTACAAAAAGGTGGTCATTAAACATCAATTTTCTCTGGACTTTATTGCTAATTACCAATATACATTACCATGAAGCCATGATAGTAGGATTTAATGGGCTCTTGAAAATTAAAGCGGTAAACTTTTTACATGCTATAATTATTCTCATTTATTTAGCAATGATTTCTGAAGTACTCTTAGGTATTTGGAATGCAACGGATTATTAACTGCGTTAAACTAGGTCTAAGTATTTACAGAAAAGGAACTGTTATACTAATAGCATGAAGGCATATAGATACATAAAAGAATAATTACATTATTCAATTACAGTGACGAAGATTATAATTATGTGATGCAGAAAAACATAATAGCAATAATTATACTAATGAACAACGTGCAACAACACTAGTTCACGTAATAACATCATTGAGAGGTGTCGTTGTCGTTGACTTTGACGTTTTGGGAAAGTACTCGTTGTCGATTTAGTTTCGTTTTCATTTACCTACTTACGTTTATGGTGTCCTTGAAACCGGGAACAACAATTGAAAATTGACCTACCTATATCATGGTTTTTAAAAATGCTCCATTCATAACTCGAATTAGAATTATGTGCCAAGTTGATTTCACCGAGTAGTATTACATCTACGGTTATACCTGATCTGAACCAGTTGCAGTTTTAAATGCATTTCTTCCGTTGGGTTTTTCACAGTTTCATTGAAATTAAATTAAATGCGTTTAAAACTAAACGATTAAAGCTCATTTTTATAGTCTACTCATGTCGTGTCTACAGGAATGTCGTAGTATACGAAGATAAAGTCATGACTCTAGCGTCCTTTAAGTTTCTGCTCAGCTTTGTGACCGTAATTCCTTTCCATAAGCAAATAAATGGCCCGTTTTATAACTTCATTTAATCAACCAACCATAACAATTATCCTCAACATCAACGTCAGCGTCAACGTTAGCAGTAATAGCAACAGCAACACTATTAACTTGCTTTATCTTTACCAAGAAATTGTAAAAATAAAATTGTGTAAATTCCGTCACATGTTAACTTAACTTAGTTCGTTATATTATTAGCGATGGGTACTTGGGTACTGAGTATACTGAAGTACGGGATGTTACGTATTAGACATGATGAATCGAGAACTGGGAGTAAAACTAAAGTACCTACTTTAAATACTAAACTAAATGCTATGGACCTCAACACATTCTTTTTTCATTGGAGTTAGTCTCCTGTTGATAAATACTTAATTACAATTTGTCTACGTTATTTATAAGTACATAACTATATAGTAAAGGTATACAGTTTTAATAATTAATTAAAGTGCAGTACAACGAACACGTCTGTCCTAACAAAACTCACACACTTACGTTAAAAAGGCATGCAGCAATAATAGTACAATTAATTATTTGCCATTCCATTACGTAAAAATTAGAATTGTAGGGATATCAAAAACCAAAGTGCTAAAGTGTTAAACTATTTTACATTCCCAATTTAAAAGGACGCTGATGTTGGTGTTGGTGGTGGACTTTTGGTTATCTGTACTATCTTGATCTACATATTAGACAACAAAAGTGAAAACTTCTTGTACGGGACAGCAAACAGGATTTTATTTGAATAGAATTTTATTCTAATTCCGATCCCAATGGAATCCTGACATTCTGCGATTAAAGAACCACTTCTTCAGAATTCTACTGCTGGCAACGTTGACGTTATTATTATATTTTCGTGAGCTATGGGAAATGGAGTAGAGTGTTATTATTATTACGCAGGTATTTCATGACTCATATGAGATCGAAAGAGACGTCGAGATCAGGTAGTTTGTAGTGTTGTACCTATGTTGGATTTGGACTTGGTAAAATTGTGGGACAATTAAATTTTACACCCAGCACACGTTTACGCTTACCTTAATACCTTTACGTTTTCCCAGACCCCTGCTTTTATTGTCTCTAAATTTGAAGTCATGAAGAATTCATTCTACTGTCTTATAGCAAAGATTACGCGGACAGATTTACGCCGGAAGCTCACAATTCAAACGAACAAGTCAGTGCCAACGTCAACGCCAAAGCCAACCCCAACTGCCAACAAAATAAACAAAATTTAAGCCAAGAAACATTTAAAAGTCATTTAAAATTTTACAGCTTTTCCCCACAAACACTGAACACAATCAGTCATATCACAGATAGACAACATTTACGGAAAGAAAAATAACTAAGACTTTTGTATAGGCATTATTATCATTAATTACTGCGTAATAAGCATGCACCTTTTTCCTTTACACAGCAATACCTGATTCCAAACTTGTGACGTGCAATTCAAGTGAACTTGTCGAACTTATGGCACATTTGTATCTACTGTCTTGCAACACAAATACAATTCATAGAATTCATGCTTCACAGTTACCCTCAAAGTCTCAAATCGCAGAAATTAATAAATGAAACGAATCCAAATCCAACATCAATATACCTAGCAACAATGTGATTTTGATTTTTTTTTTACTTTTACTTCGCCTTATTCCACATCAACCGAGTCCAAGCCAATATTTCGTAATACCACTGCTTAGACCTATCTTCTTGATCTCAAAGAAGAATTGTTAATGCTACGTAATCACAATTATTGTAGCAGCAAAAGCTTTAACTCAGTCAGTAGCAACAATTTTAACTCATTGATTATCTCTCATGTATTAACATTTGAACGTGCTAAAGTTTCATCGTCTTTTGATGAGGCAGCGTATGAACGTATCTACTAAAAAACGAGTACAATCTTTAATTAGTTTGTCGACG
>JAAXYX010000209.1:0-53173 GCA_036851915.1 Ptenothrix huangshanensis | reverse complement strand
GGAAGGGAAGGGAAGGGAAAGGAATGGGAAAGGGATTCTTCCTCACGATGAGTTTCCATTCTGACTCGACTGACTCGCCACTTCATCTCTCACACTCACCTCCACTCAACACAAATACCTTCGTAAGGACTCTGCACTGTGAAAACAAAAATTATCCCCAGTCATAGACGAGTAAAGAAAGGACAACTTGAGACCACTTTCATCAATTTGATTTCATCAAAGATAGATGTTGAACAATGGACATGCAACCAGCTCAACTTTTCCTTTTTATTTTCTCCAGCCATTCTTATCCACGATGAGACTGAAACGACACGAAACTAAACTAAAGGAAAGCCCGTATTAGTAGAAGGGAAGAAGAAACGGGAAGATGTCATTGGAAAGAACAAAAAGGGAGGAAAGTTATCACATGAGTTTCGTTCCTCGTCCCATCCTCGACCAATTTATTTTGTCACAAGAATGAAAACATCATAAATAGGATTCTCCGGGTGAAATTTGTAATGGATAAAAAAGAAATTACAGGAAAGTCAACTTGTTTTCTTTCAGTGGTGAACTCAAGAGGAAGAAAGTTGAGGATGGGATGGGATGGGATGGGATGGGTGGCCGTTGTCCTTGTCTCTGTCTTTGCATTTCTCGGTGAAGGAGGAAGCTACCTACTAAAGTTTTATCATATGCCATGCCATCCGCACAACATAACCCACTCCCACCGTCCCACCCAAGCAGTCCACGTCCACGTCCACAGTCAACACTCACACTTTTACAGTCCTCACAACTTACTTGTAATCGGAGGGAACGATCATCCATTTCCTTGGTCTAACAGCAGCCTCCAACCTCACCGTTATTAGCCACCTTGGAATTTTCCCTTTCCTCCTTATGGCTCACAATCCACCATTCTCAGTTTCCACTCTTCGCACTTGTTCAAGGCACCGATGCGCAGTGTAAAGGTGAAGATAACTTTGAGTGCACACGCAGAATGCAGTCATCGTAGGATCCTTGGTAACGCAGTGCTTCAATCAAACGATAACTCCACCTTTTTAATTTAACTGAAGCGACAAATTGGAGACACGACAACCAAAGAATGTCAAATGCTTATCCAAAATTTATAGTTACGCGTAAGACACCATAGCATAGATGCAAGTCTGCCATCGCCATCGCCATCGCCATCCACCATTCCCATTCGCCACCTACTCCAACAACCGATCTACCGAGCCTTTTTGTATGTATGTATGTATTCCCTCCATAGTCACGTACAGGATTTATTTTCCTTTCATACCAAACTGTTGATTATTTAGCAACTTTTACTCCAAGTAGAAACTGCCAGGTCGATGTAGTTTGTGCGAGGAGAAAGGCCAGAGAAGAAAAGCTTTATAGTTGAAACATGTTGGTGTGCTTATTTCCGGGGAATCTGACTCAATTTAGCATCCGTGCGTCAATCCAATTCCGAGAACTATACGTACGGACAAAGAGGTAATCTGGTTACCTCCTTTCTTCGCTTTATATATGGATCATATTTACCATACTGTAGTATCCATGCCATATAATGTAACAGTTTCAACTAAAAGATTTCCCTCCGAGTCTCTCATCGTCAGTCTGCCACAGAACAGAGCTACCTACCTACATATGAAATGCATACAGGTACCTCCACACGTAGGTATATGTCACCGGGAATCCAGATTACTTGAAGCATTCAAGGAACCGTAATGCATTAGGCTGTGATTGAGTTAAACGAAAGCAAGACTAGCATGAGTTCTGGAAACTGATTAAAATTAAAATCATGAATACCGGGTCGAATCGAATTACTGCCTTTTGAAAATAATGACGGAATCAACTCAATGTACATCGCCCACTGCTTCCATTCTCTCTCTCGCTTGTTATTAGTCTTAATAAGGATTTGCAGGTGGAGACCTGCCGAGGTGAAAGCCATGAGTACAATGGCAATGGCATAATACAATACAATACAATACAATACAACTTTTCTATCCCAGGCTTTCACAAACCACATGGGGAAGGAGAGGACAGGAGCCGAGTCGTAATATTAATAATACCAGTTAGGCCTACAACATGGCTCCAGCCTACCTCGCATCCTGTGTACGAAGTTGCACTTGGAATGTAACACAACATGGCCAATGAAGATTCGTATTTATCATCATTACCATTATATTATGATGATTATTACTGGCGGTGGTGGTTGTGGTCGTGGTCTTACCTACTCTACCTAGCAACGTAGCTCTTATTTGAAAAGTAGAAATTGAAACAAAACCCGTATAATTCAGTTGAACGTGGAAGAACCTGATATTCTCCAAGCAATTCTTTTAATCCCTAGCAATTCATCATTTACAAGTTGTTTGTTGTTTGGTGTGACTCGATGCTTCGTCCTCATAAATTAATATCTTTTAATTCTTGGCCTTCCTTTGATTACTCTTGGCACTACATCATGTCGTGGACTCAGCCTCCACGTAGTTTGCTAATGAAGAGGCGTAATATTTATTGGCAAAGCTACAATCAGGAGTACATAGAGAGACGTACTACCTTCCAACTTACCTACCTACAAGTAATACTGTAATACACCAAGACTTGGAAAAGCTTTCCTCTTCACACACCAAAAACATCCTCTCAAAGTCTACAAACCGAATCCTGTCCGTTACACTATGCAAGAACGATAGGAAAATATTCTATCGTATAAATTACTCAAGTCTGTCTTTTACGACTTTCTTAAATCTTGTCATGAACTATGAACATCACCAGCTATCATATCAAGACACACAAACAAATATCTTGCGGAAAATATTCATACAAAGTCAACTCCGTAAGCTCTGAGACTATGACTGGGACTTGCTCGACCACGTAATAAAAATCAATTTTATAATTATCACTAATTAGAGGTAAAAAATTTAGATGAAATGAGCTGCGATGAGTTGAGACGAGATGAAATGAAATGATAATATTTCCTGGTTCTATTCTATTCCCCTCGTCAAGTATTTACATACATACATCTGCTGCACATCTGCTCTGCACTCTTGCACTTCCAACTCCAACTCAGCAATCATCAATTTACTTATGCTCTGACTTCTGACGAGCGATTTTTTCGAAAAACTTGGGGCTCTATTGCATTCCAATGTCAGCATTAGCATCAGCATATGTATAATGTACATGTAGTAGACAGTCATTAGTTAGGAAATATCATATGCATTTCCCACATGATCCACTCATGCCGAGCAGGGATATTCATTAATACAAAAATTCAAATATTATGACGATCACTTGAGATTAAAAATTAGTCAACAAATCTACAAGGAGCGTATCAGCATCTGCAGGTGATATCTTGATCGTTATCGTCTCATTGTTAACATGAAGCAGAGGGAAAAAACCTGTCTTCCACTTGCAACAGTCAAATCCAAAACCTCTCTTCATTAAATTTCACAGCACACAAATCCACCATCTACATCTGTGCGACGATACGATGACGATCTGTAGACCATGTAATGATTTCAAATGAATACAATCAAACCAAATGTACAAATAAATTACGGCCTCTCCACGTTCAAACTCAACAGCAACGTAATATATTCAAATATACAAATACCAACATCAATACCAACACCAACACTCCATTATCCCCTCGCTATTCCTTTAATTAATGGATACTCCTTTCTTCGCTGTGTGCATCAAAATCGACAAATCAACATGAACCTAAGTCATTGTACATTCCATGAGTGCGATTAGGATGCAGTAAAAGACTCGTCAGAGAAATAAATTCAAGATAAAAATAATTCCGATAACTGCACCAAAAGTACAGCGTAACAACAACCGAGATCAACATCAACAAGAGCAAGACCAAACAGAGCCCAAGCCAAAGTCATAGACCAAGACCAAGACCGAGATCAGCTTGGCAGTTAGCACACAATTACAATTTTGTCAGAATACTCATGTACCTACATTGTAAAATCTGTGATAAGAGTTAAAGTTCAAAGAATAGGATGTATGTAATACAGATACAGTCAGAGAGCGTGACTTCCAGTCACGAGCTCCAAGTGCCAAACCCATGGAAAGTAAAACAATCATTGGGAAGATAATTATGTAAATTCAAATAATTTAATATCATGCTCACAAATCATATAAGGATTTGACTTTAAATGATTCTTTCAATTATATAATTTAATTTAGCCTTACATCGCGTTCCCTTCAGGACTTGAGGAGGACGGAAAGGGAAGGGAAGGGAAGAGAATAAAATGAAATGGAAGGAAAAAGAACACATATAGTACATAGAACGTAACGTAACGTAGTATGTAAAAAGGAAAGGAAGGTTCGGATGAAATTAAACTATCCGCTCTAATAGCTTATGAGGATATGCACCTACATGACTCTTATTAATTTACACAAATCAACTTGGTACATTAATTGAATTTACAACTTCCCATGTTATTATTTAGATTGTGTTTTGTCTGAGCAGGTAGGTCTGTGTCTGTATCCTCATCCTCCTTATCCTCATCATCATCATCATCATCATTCGTATCGATTTTCCCTTTACATCGTAAGCACCTACCTACTGCCGTTGCCATTGCCTTTTCTTGCATCGTATCTGTTGTCTCTGGACTCTCTACTCTCTACTCTCTACTCTCTACGCTGTAGATCCCTCCACGTCTACCACTAAACACACAGATAAAACAAGAGTCAAGAGTTTCCAAACAAATTCAATGCAAACAGTAATGTTTGTGTGGAAATAATCTTGACGAATGGAGCATGTTTAGCGATGCAATCATCCTAATAGTAATACAAGTAGGCATAAGAATGAGAATGAGGAAAATCTGACTAGTATTTATGCACACAAACAAACCTAGCACAAGTACGATGCTATTATAATCAAATAAAATCAAATATCCATGTCTTCAAGGACAGTCATTATTTATTACTCGTCAATACTCTGTCTCTCAATTTCCTTCAACGTCGACTTGGACTTCTACCCTTTCCTAGTTGGTAGTTGATGTCTCAAGCACGGCTTCTAGTCAAATAAACATGCTCAGGTATGCATTACAGACCAAACGAGGTAAGTATATGTATCAAGTATTATTTACAAATCTCCATCGAGTCGGAGCGAACAATTCAACTAGAAACAATCTGCAAATATTGAAATAAAATGCAAACTAATATTCTTGTTTTGCAGGTAAGGTTGCCAGAACTCAAATTAACAAGGTGGTTCTGCTCTTGTCTTGTAATGTAATAGGAGTCACTGCATCCTCCATCTCTCTCTCTCTCTTCCCATATATACCTACCTATAAAAATATTTATGCTAATCAAAGCAAAGCGAGTCGATCTAAGTCTCAAGTTCAAAGACGGAATTGCTTTTATCTAACGTTGTGTTTGTGTATTATCGAGACAGACAGGTACCTCATCATTACCATCATCATCATCATCGTTTCGTTTTCGTATCCTAGCTGCCGGTAGGAATTATCCCAGTTATTCCTGAATTTTTCCCCATCCACTGTGCGACTATGTTTCTATAGATCTGTATTTTTACCCCCCCCCCTCCCCTCCTCCTGTTATTAAAAAGGGTCAAAGCATACATCAAAGCTACTTTGCTCAAGTCTAAATATTTCCCGAGATAAACGTAAAGGTTGTAAAATATTCTTAATTGTCGACAATTGAAAGCATTCACGGTGGAATGTGTTTTTAAGAAAGGAAGGAAGAATGGGAATGATACGAAATGCAAACAGAAGTTGTGTGTTGAGACGAGAAGCTGAGCTGAGCTGAGCTGAGCTGAGAGTAACAATAGCCAGAGTACATTAATCCTGAATACCATGTGAAATGTATTCACTATTTAGCTACATTAGCTTACAAATTACAAGTCTTTTTACGCATTAGACGATAAAGTTTGAGCACGAAATCTCATCACGACTTTTCAGTTTGAGCTCACTTCATCCGTATAATATCTTTCCAATTCCAATTCCTAGGCATAATCAAGACAACTCAAGTTAGAGATGGACATTAGAGTACCATTTTCATTTCCCAACTCAAGACAAGCCAGGCAGGATGGCAGGACTGTTCAAGTCGAATTCAACAGAGAAAGAAAGAGAGAGAGAGAGAGAGAGAGAGACATCAGAGAGTAAAAAATGGCACTCTGACTCTGACTCAGAACACACATACTACAATAAATATGCATCCAGTGCAATTCCACGCTCGAGTTTAACACGGAAAATCGTCCATTATTTAGCTGTTCACAGAATCCTCCAACTTTGTTCATGTACCAAGAAATTAATAAAAATGTTCGTACATTTTCTTATACAAATAATTACAGAATATATTTATGTATTGTCGGTTCAAATGTAATCCAAGCATGCCTGTCTGACTTTACAGATTATAGGTATAGGGGCATCTGTGTATCCGTAATAGTATTATAGCTGAATACAAATGAACTCTTCCAGCATTTAACTTTACCTGTCAAGCGGCTGAATACTTGGATTTTTTTTCTCCTAGCCACGTAATACTTTGTTGCCTGGAAAATGTTTTAAGAAGTTGAGGGTAGAAGAATGGTAAAATACGTGACAAGAAAATTATGCATACTTAATAGTTTCTGTGCAAGAGATCCTAGAGCACAGGTAGATACATACGGAGCACAGTATGTATAACATTAATAACATAACATAACATAACATAACATAACATTGTACGGCATCACATAATCACATCGCAAGGCATCGCATGGCATGGCATGGCATGGGATGGCATGGCAAGAGATGGTATGGATGTATATCCTCAGTAGCTCCAGTTGTTCTTGTCTAGCCGCGAAACACTTTATTCTGAGACTCTGAGACTGGGATGCGAGTATGCGAGATGCGATGTGCAGTAAATACTGCTTTCTATTCTGTCAATATATTATGTCAAGATATCTTTGTACCTACGTCTGTTTGGTTTGCGATAGCAGGATTAAAATAAAATAATTTTTTTCCCTATTCTATTACTCGCCTCAACCAACTCTAACGATAAGTTGGCAAAAGTGAGTCTCGTTCTCGTCTCAACTATGCACCATAGCATAACATAACATGCACACCATGTATCCCATCTATTATTACATACAGCAGCATGATGCTTGGTGAAATTACTTGGCTTCAGGGCTCACTCAATCACCAGTATATAGACATTTATTAATGTGAGAATATTTTTTGCTTGAATTGAATTTTTTTCCAAGACGTAGCCAGATTAGTCTAGTCGACTCTTTTCCCGCGCACTTGCGTCCCTGAAATATACGGCCAGGTTATAGAATAATTAATTGAACTTGAAATCGCAAGCATCTGAAAACAGGTAGGCAGAGGGCAGGCACACAGAGGGCAGGAGAGATATGCACAGATATACCTCCAGGTTATTCCTTAGACTGTAAACACAACTACTGAACTAGTAGTGTGACTTGTTCCTATAAAAATAGTTGCATTTAGATTTCACGTAATCCCATTCAACTCGCATGCATTACCATTCCCAGATCAAATGAATTTCCAACTTGAGCACCAAACCAAGACAAGAGCCAAGACACTTTTGAATTGCGTCAGGTTAGTCAAGCTTGTTTGTTTGATTACAGCTTCTCCAGACCTACTCATGTGCATATTCTCTCATAAAACCCATAGCTACCTACTTATGTATATAGTACCCTTTTCTGTACAGTGACAATCTTGTTCTTATTCCTATACACTATAGGCTATTGTCTTCCTAGGACAGCTTTGACTTTGCAAAAAGTTCAACAATTGTCTAATCGTAAGTTTACCAGACCACGTTCTTCCAAATATTCGCCTACTCTCCCTCGACTCATGTGACGAAATATTCACTCAGTTTTACTACCGTTCGCATTCTCTGGCTGAACAAAAGACCCGTATAGAAATACAGACTGAAAACTAAATGAAAATGAAAAGTTTTGAGCTTTGTGGAACGGAGAAGACAAATGCAGGGCCGACTGCGAGACACACCATTATCAGGAACAACAAACGTCTGTTGTCTACTCATTGGAACTTTTCATTTGAATCTCAAAGCCCAGTGTTGTTATAAACAGGCTACACTATGTATGTGTGTATGTATGTGCTAGAGTCGAGTGTGAGTACAAGACCGAGATCGACTTACTTGGACGAAGAGTCAAGAAACAAGGAGGGAAGACTGAGAGATGTGTTTATGGCGGCTTTTGCGTCCTGGATGGTGCGATAATTCTGTTTAGCCATGGATGAGGTAATTTAACAAGGACAAAAAACGGTCAATTTCGCAACCCATGTCTGCCTAACAGGAGCAAATAGCAGTCGTACTAACCATGTTCACACATAGCCTCACAATTACCACAACACGTAGCGACTCACTACCTTCCTTCCACTCTCTCACCCTTTCCCTACCTACCTTATGCTCTCTCCTACTCTCCACTCCACTCCACTCCTCCAAATCCAAATCCAAATCCAACTCGAACCCAACTCCATTACCATCCACCAGCTATCATACACACATATGTATGTACCTCCCGTAATTATTAACAAGGTTCACCAACTCAATTAGGTAATACAATCAAGGAGGAAGTCGATAATTCTCTTTCCCATCATCTCTATCCAACTTGCCAGCATCACAGCAACAATAACAGAAGAGCAATAGTGAAGCACTTACTACCAAAACTTGACAGTACTTCTGTTCACTAGAGAATTACGTGGAAATTACTTGGAAATGAGAATTAATTGAGAAGTCTTTATAATTCCCAACTAAATAGTCTAAACAAGCATTCATTACTATTACGTTACAACAAAGGCTCAAAGTATAATATCCCGAATATCCGTACACTTTTATACCTACACAGGTATTAGGCTGCACCTCCATAATATGTCATCCTAAGTAGTATAGACACCTGTATTATTACCTTCCCATTACACTGTACACAACGAACCACTACCAGGGAATTATATCCTTAAAAAATCATAATTATCCGTAATTAAATAAAATTGAAACTAGCAATCAAGTTAAAACAATCGAGGCGTGCACTCTTCTCATACTCCGTGTCTGTGCATTTGTTTGCCTACACATTAGACTTAGACACTACACTACACAGTACAAAATGCTACCACTCCATCATTTCCTCCCATATACAGATAGGTACCTACCTATCTTATGTACCTACTTAGGTAGGCAGGTTCATTCAGCCTGTCTCATCTACTGTATAAAATACCTACACACCTGAACCTGCCTGAAAAATACTCAGTGGATCTTTTCACCTTCAAAATTCACCCTTTTGCTAGTTCAATCCCGTTCACTCTCGATTTCTCTAGTATGGTAGTTGGTAGTTGGTAGTTGGTAGTGGTTGGTTGGTTGGTTGGTGGTGCAAAAGGATAAAAAACATTCACCGACTGCTCGGATCTGAAAGGAGTGCTAGTGCCATACCATTGAAGGTACCCAAGTATTTATTTTATTCCCATACTCCCAATACTAACAATGGAACGGAGTACAACTCCACTCGTTCTCATTCTTCACTCCCAAACCATAGACCAAAAGAGACAAGACAAAAGTGTTGGTGCAAGTGCAAGTACCCTATCCCAATTAGATACGAGACGATACGACACCACACAATCTGATACATCGTATGATAAAGAGGCAAATGTGTGGCACTCACCCGCGTATTTAATACCATTACCATTCCACCATATAAATATCTAATTATTCTAATAGCAACCAAAACCAACCAACACACGAACACACTACAGTAGATTATATTCCCTTATGTATTATTCCTCTATAATATGACAGTCTTCTTTCCCACTCCAGTACTCGTCTCATGAGAATCAACTAACAATCGACTTGGACGTATTTCCAACTTGCAACTTCTAAGAGTTACTTGCCGTCTTACGTTAGTCAGTAGTCAGTAGTCAGTAGAAGTAGACAATATGTACATCGTACATCCATTTCCATTCATTTCAGCAGATCTAATTTTTTTCCCTTCTCCACTTGAATCACAACGTGAAAAATTCCAACCACCTATAATAATAATAATAATAATATAATAGTATGTAACTTTATTATCCCAATGGACGAAGGAGTAGGAGCAAGAACAAAAAATGAATCTGATGAGCTTTTGCTATTGCTGTTGCTGTTGCTGTTGCTTTTCTACAAACAGACAGAGACAGGAGCATGGTATTAACAACATCTTTCTAGCATCGCAAGTCCTACTCGTACATGCTCCTCTCATTGCACACTACATAAGCATTTTCTTATCTAGTCAGATGCAAATGTTGCAGACGCTGCAAAATCACTCAGAGAGATACAGAGTAAAGTTATATAACGTGATAATACTATAATGCGTACACTTTGATAGGGAAATCGAGAAACTGTGACGATGAGTGAGCAAAGGAGCGAGTGAGTGAGTGAGTGAGTGCGAAGAGCAGGGAAACATTCAACTTGAGCGCGAAGGTCTGTGCAGAGCAAGGATGTACACCCAAGTATCTGACGGTGAGACCATCAAAAATGAAATGAATGACCGAATGTCTTTTTGACTTTGCCTCAGACCTCGTCAACATCACACATTATATTTCATTTCGTTCATTTCCAACCATTCCATGATTTTTCTTGTCTTGTCTTTCCATTCGACATTCCCTCCCTTTCCTATGTAGGTACATCCTTACTATGTCTCTCGATGAGCATGTAATGTAAGTTTCTACTTGCATCCTACTGATCTTTCCTTCTTGCCTATAGTACCACCTGCATCGCTAGGATTTCGCTGCAACCACCACAGCCTCCTCTATCACGAAACACTTTTCATCCACGAGACGACTGACTGCACTGATTCGAAATCTTGGAAACAATGTGTGCACACAACATTGCAGCACACGTCTTTGACAATGACACTCTGTACCGAAAATATTTGTCTACCTTAAGCATAACAATTCGCAAGTTGAACGTTCCATGCCTTTCTCTTCTCTTCTCCTCCTCCATCCTTCATCCTTGATTCCTTCGGGGTTTTTTAGTGTATTTATTATATTATTTATATTATATTACATTAGATCTGTGGTATGTGTATGGGAGAGAGATGTGTTGTTGCTGTTGGCACGTTGCAGTCAAACTCCTCAAACCAAGGAGAAACAAGGAATCACACACACAATGCACACTACTTCATGCATGCCGGTTCATTTCACCCGGCTAGAATACAAATAAAAAGTATATAGGTCGTGTGCAAACTGCAAAGGCGTTCTTCCATTGCACTCCTTGGCTTTGCTCCACTGCCTCCACTCCACTACATGTTCATCACGTTCCTGTCCATGGCCATAACCATGTCCATACCAACACCAACACATTTAACATGGTATTATTTCCATTTTTCATCCTCGTCTTCAGCTTCTCCTTTCCCTCCAAATCTGGCTTTTCAAAGCCAACCAAAGTCAAGTCAAATTCAAAGCCAAAGCCAAAGCCAAAGCCAAAGCCAAATCCAAATCAAATTCACCAGTCACCATTAATTCAGTTTCGGATCGAAATCTGATTAAATCTCTCGTCAGCCTATTAACGACAACGATACACTGCATTATCCACATAGCCTCATATAAGTACCTACATAAATGCAGACACTGCCTATAGAGAGAAGTGAATGTGCAGTCGCAGTGATTCCATCTTATTCATTTATACCGATATAATTCTTGATCACTTCTTATCCCTGTCCCTGCGTGCTTGGGATTAACTTTTGGCAAAGTATGTACCTCCCTATATACATTCATGACAGGCATTCCAACCATTAGATTTAGCATTTAATCCTTCCCAAACTGCTCATCTACAGATTAGTGATTAGAGTCTTTCCTATCAACTCATCCCATCTCCTCGCATCTTCCGTGGAAAGGTCCCTGTCCCTAGTTCACCCAGCAATGATCACGATGACGATGAGGGAGGACGGATGCTGATGCTGATGCTGATGCTGTATAGCAATAGCTCCCATTCCACCACCATTCATAATAGCAGGGATAAAAAAGCTGATAATGGTAATCCATGTCTTCATCAAAGATAATTATCGCCATAATCATGATCAGTTATTCCCTTTCCCAATCCTCAATACCTATGTCTTATGTACCTATTATGTGTGCAGAATGCAATAGAATGCAAGAACAAAGTCGAAGCATCAGCACACATTATCAACATTCTGTTTCACTGTCTTCTAACCGTTCATGTGTAGACAGCTATGCTCATTGCGATAGCGATAGCGATTTAAGTGCTGGCAGTCACTGCGTTCCATTTTGCTCTGTGTTACATTACACTGCATTACATTACATTACATTACATTACATTACGCTGCATTGCACTGAATAACAGGCCAGCCCCATCCATAGCAACACGTGTATGTAATAGTCAACGCTGAATCGGAGACAGACGACAGACCATATCGAATTGTTACACTATGCAAATTAGCCCGGCATTATGACTATGACTAGTACACACCATACGCATTCTCGTGATCTGACCACAGAGTAGTTATCACTAAAATTCAGATTTACTTGAATGAGGTTTGAAAAAGTTGGAAATGATGTGAAACAAAAGTTATGCTGACGACGAGTCAAGTATGCCAGGCCAGTGTCAGTGTCAGCTCCAGTTTGCATCAGCACTAGAATGAGAAGACAAAGTGAAAAGAACCGAGTAGTGAGATGGAACAGGAATAGATGTAAAGTTAGAGGAGTAATAAGTGGCGAAAGAGATGATGATCTTTTTATGCAGCTTAGCTTAAACTTTGTATGTAGGAATACAGATACTGACAGAGACTTGTCGCTGAGCACTTGTTCCCTGCCACTATATTACCTACTTGTATGGAATGCATGCCAATAGATAACAGCCAAAGGAATAATAATACTCAGATAATAGAATATAATAAAATAAATTATTTTTATATAAACTGTTGGTAGTGAGTAAGTGGGAAAAAAAGTGGCAGAGATGTTTATCATACTTCCAAATCAAAGCAATATGTACATAGGTAAGTACGTAGACACAGGAGTTTCCCACAGAGTGCATGTAGCAAACCAAGACCAACCTACATACATACGTATAGAAATGTACACAGTTTGATCACCACATTATTCAACAGAATGCCTACATACTTAAACACTGCCTGCCAACACCAACCAGCACCAGCACCAGCACCAGCACCAGCACCAGCACTAGCACCAGCACCAGCACTGGTCTGGCACTGTGATTGTACCTTGAGTATAGTGGTTTGCATGTGTGTAAGTGTTTTGACGGATGCTCACTCAAATTTCCATACCGTAAAAATATTATTACATTATAAAGTCTGTCTCTCTAATTTAATTCAAGTGTGAGCAAGGCTGGAATGGCTATTCTGCATTCACATGCAACCATGGCATGGAAGATGGAACTCATGGAAGGGAAGATACTTAATCGTTTCGTGGGCATCATCATCACCACCATTACATTTATCACTCCTCGGAGGAATTTCCTTTCGTCTTCTTATCGTCGTATCGTCCGTGTGGACCGTGTGGAGTGTAGACGTAGACACGGATACATGCCGAGTATATGGAGCTCCTTACTAAAATACTAATCTTTCTAATGCCTACTATTTCCACGTACTACATGAACAGCAACAGCTCTCGTAACAGAATCAGCCTACAGAATTTCAGACTACATATAATATGGAGTATAGGTGTTTGTATGTGTGTATGTATGTCCGTAATAATGATGATTGTACGAGGTGTCTGCATTCATTTATCCGTATCCTTACCCTTTTCTTCCACTCTCGGCTCCTTGCTCCTACATACTTACGCACCTTCCACTTCCACTTTGAATTCGACTTGACTTCTACTTTACGTACTGCTTGCAATCGTCTTTCCCTCCTCTACCTGTATAGGTATATACCTGTATACTACTCAGCTCAGCGACTCGCGCTCCTTATTATTGCCTACTATATATACCTCGTCTCGTCTCGTGGAGCGCCTAGCCTAGTACAACAGTTGTATCCTTTTTCTCAGTTGGTCTATTGTGTCGTCAAGTGCATGCATTCTGAAGAGACACGCAAACAAAACTATGCAATGCAATGCAATAGAACACAAGAGACGAGAGGCGAACGGAACGCAATGCATTGACATTGAAATTACATCAGAGAAGGATTCAACTCGAGAGCTGACATCAGCAAAGTAACTCCGGAGGTGATTAAACCTGTCTGGTCGGTTGCTTCGTTTGCTTGAAACATTCTAATATTTATAATATTGAACGTGGCATGACTTACTCGTACACAGACACAATACAAATTATTATTCCCACCAACTTTTTTTTTCATTTTCTTTTTCTTTAAATATTTCACTACAGTCTTGACTTGCCACCACACCACAAGTCTCCATTCCCAATCCATAGATTTAACTATATTTTACACTGCATTGCATTGCATTGCATTGCATTGGTAAGGTAAGGTGAGGTAATTAGCGTAATAGGTATGTACATAGTCCCAGCCAATTATTTGAGGTGCTACATATTTATTAAAATTTAAATAGTTACACTTGAGACAACTAAGCACCACCCAAGTGTACAACCTACAGCTTGTAAATCTCTTCATCAATTTGTCATTACCATGTTCCTGCATTCTACTACTTATCGTTAGAACCAGTGCATGCGTAGGTATTTGCATCTCACACTTTACTTCACATTTTACAAAATACCTACCCATTGTGTACATGCATAACTACATAAGTACATAGTACTACATACCTATAGTATTACATGGGTATTTACTAGTACACGAATGCCCTCAATTCTAGATGTAAGAGAGCAAGAAGCCCATTTCTGTGTAGCCGTAGCCGTATGCACAGTGTCAAGGTGAGTGTCAACTTAAACACGGAAAAGGAAACAAGATGTAATGCAAATGCTTGGGAGAGAATTAATAAAGCTTTTGAGCTGAGGAACGAGCGAAGAATATTGAAATGAGTTCGTATCAGTTGAACAGTGTCTGGTGTGTGCAGTGTGCCTGACAAAAATGAAAATCCCGAATTACATGAGTGGATGTTGAACGTTGAGAAAGATGTAAAGTGATCATGATTAATGAACTACTCACATCTGTCCCTCTTGGTATTTCCCTTCCCTTTCATTCAACTGAGCAAGTAGGTACATACATAAGTCTGCAAGCAGTTCTACAGATACCTACACACATTCTGCATGGACTTGCCAGCCTTCCTTCATTGGCATCTTTGTCGGCAATCAAACTGTTAAAGTGTTTCCTACGCTCACCTTCACTGAATGAGAAACACTCCATTTCGATTCTGATTACATATTTCTTCTTCCTTCCAATCATTTTTTTGTTCTGCACGACACATATGGGTAAGAATTTCATATGTTCGTATTCAAATTCAAATATCATGCAACAAGTAGATCCTTTTTTTCGCCCAATGGACTATGCATACAGAAGGAGAAGGATTACAGCAAGTGAGATAATCATAAGCTTTGCTCAGACTCAAGACCAAGACCAAGACCAAGACCAAGACCAAGTCCAAGTCCAAGATCAAGACAAGACAAGACAAGACAAGCCAAGCCAAGCCAAGACAGCACCGCATTGCTATCTTGACTATCTAAACAATATTCAAATTTCAGCCAGGCTTACTTGTTTCAATGCGCTTTTGCACTCAAAAGTCGAGGGTTAAGTGTTAAGCCACCGTTGCTCCGTTGTTTCATAGATTCTTCTAGACGATGCCACTTGTTCTCTCCTATAGTATTTGTATATACATGAGTTATTTTATGACGCATCGGGATGTAAAGTATGATTCTACGAGATCATCACTAAATCATGGGAGAAAGAAAGGAAACTAAAAAATTATTTGACGCTCCCATATTGAATTTGCTTAGGAGGAACATTACGTTAATACGTAGTTACTGAAACACATGCATTCATTACACTAAAGTATGACAACAGTCATGGTTGATGCGAGTATACAAAAGTACGACGTCCGAGTATGTATATTGAAGCTGCTGCAGTTGAACTGAACTATGGGCGAATTCCAACACACCACAGAGAAGAGGAGAGACGACGAGAGAGACGAGAGAACACTACGACAACCACCCTGAAGGCAAGTTTTCTGTACAATTTAACTCCTCTTCATTAAGTGCACAAGCCTGGGATGAATTCATTTTTGCCTACACTACATTTAATGGTCTGGCCTGGTCTGGTCTGGCCTGGTCTGGCCTGGCCTGGCCTGGCTTGGCTTGGCTTGGCTTGGCCTGCACAAAGCTCCATGCTCGGTGGAATTGGGAAATTAAGTAAAGGAGCAAACTTCACAACCACGACGGGTTTACAGTCCTCTGGGACAAATTATGATCAATAAGACCAAGAGGAGTATTTCCCTTGGCTTCAACACAACCAATAAATTGTCACCTTCATTACCATTAATATGACTGGCACGATTCGCGGACACAATATGAATAAATAAAAAGTGAATTAGTTTTCCAATAATCGAACATGTTGAACGACATTACGAGCATTTAATCATTTCATCGTTTATTTTGGGTGGAATTTGAGTTCAGAAGCGAGACAGAAAGGAAGGGAGAGAGAGCAACGAGCTTTGTGGACATTAGCTTGTCGTCACATCATTAATGTACCTACCTCCAATACCACAGAATGGAAACGTCTCATTCAAGATTAAAATCTGGAAAATTGAGCACTCTTCATTGTGAAGGCATGCGAGACGGGCTGTGCTGTATGCTGTATGGTTACTGCGAGAATGCGAATGCATGTAGTCTTAAGTACAGAGATAGACGAGTCACTAATCATCCGTATTTTCCCATTCCCCAGCTTCTCTCCTTTGACGCTTGATGTACGATTTACTCGTGGTTGGTTGGAGATTCTTTGTAATTGCAACCAGAATGAAATTAGGACAATGCTAGTACTTTTTCTCTCCTCAACGCTTATGACGTACTCTAGATTCCTTTGCGCTTCTCTGATTTTCGATGCTTCATCAAAAGTTTCCTGGATACAAACAACAGGATACAGGATAGCCGAGGAAATCACCCTTTCCACTCCTTTACGTTGATTATTGTTCTCATTGAGGCATCAAAGCCCATAAATAGACCCGACATAAGCAAATAAAATACTAATAGACGGAATCCCAGCAATTCTCTCGCTCTGTCCTTCTGGCCACGATCAAGTATCATGGAATGACTAAAATGGACCAAAAAATGTGGCTTCTTGTTCTTGTGCAGTGAGAGCACATCTGTTAGTGTTTTGTAGTGTGTGCGAAAGGCAGCCGAAGATGAGTATGTAAATACCTACAAATGCATGCATTGTTAACAAATGACCAGACCAGAACAAGAATGTCCATGTGTTTCTTATCAATAAAACTAGTGAGTAAGTAATTATGTGGAAAAAATAATTCTGCACTGTACTGTACTTGTACTACACTGACATTCACCAATGCAATGACACTCGTTTCCCCAGCTTGCAACCAATTCACAAAGAAACTTCAGCTGCTGTCAAAGTTGAGAACTCACGCTGATAATTGATTCTATTTAGCTGTCTATCTCTTTCTTCTACTGAGCAAACAATTATCGCGTACATGTACCAAATGAAGGTATCCCGCCAGCAAAACATTTTATGTAAAAATGTAAATCTTGTCTGTCTAAGAGTAAGTGGAAGGCATTATGATTTTAACCGTAGCTTCTCATTCTCTTCTAATGTTCTCTAATCCTCAGGGAATTCACACACGGATGGGATCGTATCCTTAATCTATAGATTGTAACAAACGTCTCTCATTTTTGGTTAAATTAGAACTTGGTAGAAAAAAGAATCCCATCTGTTCACTTGACTACTTGACTCACAACTCATGCTGGCTTGAAGGTTTGGTGTCAAAGGTAGCCAATCCAGTAGCATACGCTGTTGGTTTCAAAGACAGAATCTCCATCATTTGTCACTGATGAATACGCTGATCATAAAATTTTATTTCCTAGTCAAGTCAACTTATGAGCTTGGTGTTGGTTAATACTTACAAATACTATGGAGGAGGTCGAGCTTATCGACTCACTCATGATGATACGAGCATGGAAATGGAACTCAAGGTGTATGCTTGCGGTAAGTTTGAGTAATTTTAATTTCCTTCCCCTTAACAGCTGACCACTGGAGCTGATCTCGGCAGCCAAATTGCACTGCCCATTCAGAATCTGCACATACTAATGTCTCTTTTAAAGCAACTTTCCATTCCGAGCACGTCTAAGTAAATACAATAGATGCGGTTAAAAGAAAATTACTGAAATGGCTCGCGTAGCAGTAGCATAGAAAATTTAAATCAGCTACCAAGCTCCCATACCCTCACTAAACATTCCCACCTAGACTTGTATTTGTTTCTAAATAATGTACTTTTCGATACTTGAACACGATCCTTATTTGTCTTTGTCTTTCTCCCCCTTCCCTTTGGCGCTCCTGATAACGACCCCAAAGTTGAAAATAAAATTAGCAAAATAACATGTATCGTAACCAGTTAATTACCCCAACTTTTAGGAGCATGTCCATGTCATAATCACGAAAAAGAAATGAAGCTGAACATGAAACGTTAGCCATAGCATTACCGAACAGAACCTTCCTTTCCCCTTTGCCAAATCGCAATCGGTGTACTCAAGCGAACGCTTGTGAATGTACAAATACAACCAGCAAGACAAATTCTCAAAGCTTTACGATGTCACAACAGTAATGAATATCGATATGCAATATAGGACTGTAGCACTGATGTGGAACGGGTTACTCACAAGAATAAACGGTGCGAATAAACGTAAAGGATACACAATATATTCATGTTATTCACCTAGGTACAAGGAGTAGGGTAAAAATTCGTCAAATATTTACTACCACTCGAGATAATTTACAAAATCAAAGGACATTATTTTATTATCAGTGTCATTACATAATGGGCACGGTGCAGCAGAGTCAAGTAACAAAGCAAAAATAATCAAATCACACACGAAAGTTCACGCCCGCCCATCTTTCCCGCCTCCTGTCCCCACATTAAATGGAGAAAAAACTTTTATTACTCTAAACATGAGTTTCAGTTGTAAGCAGTAACCACAGACTAAACATCGTGTTTTAATGCACATACTCAGCTTACGCTCACCTTTGTTCTTCCCAGTAATCCTAATCCTTTCCATCTACCTTTTTTATTTTGCTACCTAAACCTCGAATAGGTACTGTACTAGCCTACTCTTGTTGTTCCATGCTCAGTTGATGCTCTTGTCAGTCTGACATTAAAATTCATACACAGAAGAAAGGCAAAACCATTATGAAAACAATAATGAGACAGGTATATAGCACAGTTATTACCGATTGTTACCTATGTAGGTATTGTATGTAGTGTAAGAATACATATTATTATATTTCTCCGACACACTATCATTAATTACTCGAGTCAAATTATATACAAGTTTTTAATTGTTGGCTCAACAGTAAACAAACATACCTACTTTATGTTTTAATTTAATTTTTCCTCTGGCCGCTTGATCACAGAGAAGATAACCTGTAGAAGTGCACTGTACTATGCAGTGACACGAAGCATGTACCTATCAATCCATAAAATTATTATTGCTATTTATATCTAGGTAAATGTCAAACAATGCACTGTGTCCATTTATGAACAGTGATAAACTTCACACCTCATTATAAAAATCTGAGCATTGTATGAAGGCGTTACACTTTCCTCAAAATAATCAGGAGGAGGTAAATAAAAAGTAGCACTTGAGGATGCATCAAACAATAAATTACTACAAGGAATCTGAATTACGATTTTACAATTAGTCATTCATTGGAATCCTAAGGAGAGAATCGACGCATGCTCAGCGGTATAATTACCACATTTTGTCACTGTAACCCTCGTATTGCTTGATATATGTATTATTAATCCCATCAAAATGCTCCTTTCCTCGCCTATCTCACGCTCAAAAAACATCATTATTTCTGGTTTTGTTCTTCCATGACGATGACAAGACTTTTTCTTCTTACTTTCATTTTCCATCGTTTGTGATGTGCCCAAGGTCACATATATCATTAAATAATTAGCATACTAGGTATATCTATGTAATTAAGGTAAAGGAAATCCACTGATTTCATTACAAGAATTAGATGCAAGACCTACCGGGGTCGAACACATTAGTACAATGTCAGACACCTTATCGTTACAAGAGTCACACCAATCACTATCGCTATTGTAGACTTATTGCAGTATAGCTATTGCATTTGTCTCTATGTACACTGAACTCTCAGACACGACACGACCTACACGTAATAAAGAGGTAGTCAGCACAGACAATTTATTTTTTCACACCACCATATCCTAATTAATGCAATTCTTACTTTACCTCAAAATATATCTCCATTTTCCACATGATGTTGAAATTGCCCAACGGTTACAGATATTCTGCCATTAACCCTTAATGATTGAACGTCGCAAGTCTATCACCACGATCCCCATCCATGATGCGAAACATGGCTTCATTTCAATGTGTACGTATAGGTATAACGCCATAAATTAATGCTCATTTTCAATAAGGCAAAATTTCGTGTGGCAAACGAGGCGAACTGTGAGTAATTATATGGCGCAGGGAGTTATAGGGTGGGGGCCGGATGGTTGTATGCTTGTCTCTAAGTTGTTATCACGCACAGATCTTGGCGGTAAGATAGCTCGAGCTTCTACTATATGGAGTGATGTGTATAGTATGCAAGGCAATAAAATGACCATCGTGTTCAGTCGTTTGGAGAATTATCCTGATAAAAGTGCTTAGGAATAAAAACAATTAGCATCAGAGCAGAACGGTAATAAATAGGATTAGTGGAGTACAGCATTGATCGACAGATCTTCTACAACTACAAATATAATGTGTATGAGTAATAGTAGTAATCATTACTACAAGTCAGGGATGACCGATTAAAAAACACGCGGTGCATACTAATGCTAGATGTTTGATAGAGACGGATTTTAATAATAAATGCTAGTATTGCACAATAAAAGTTTATTGAAAACCATATAATGGCACAGAGCACAAACCACATCCCATTAAAGAAAATTCAACCGAGTCACGAAAAAAAAATACATTACACACATGACACTATACAGCTAAAGCTCACAAAACCTACGAAGAATAGTAAATTGAGAAAGAATGAAATCAAAAAAGTACATTGGAAAATTATACTCATGCTTTGTACTGTAGAGTCAAAATAATAATAATAGTAATAATAAGGTACACGTACATCGGTAAGTATTGATTTATGCAGACACTGGGGGAAGAGAATTTGCTTCGTTCAAAAAAAAATGGTCTTACAGTCAAATAATTTGTTTGTAATACACACGAGTAGTAGTAATTATAATTTTACAAAGAATGTGGCAGCCAGCGCCAGCAGAGCGGTAAGTTGATAGTTGTGTGTTAGCCGGCTTGTGAATATATAGCCACAAGCTATATAATACGACACTACACTTACACATGGTTTTGGCTTTTACTAATCCTTCGTTACATACGGAACGCTGAAGATAATAAAAAATGGCAGAAAAAACGGATGCAAGCAATTCAAGGACGACTGCTAAATCTTCAACTCGTTGTAATGATTGTAGTAAGTGAAGAAGCCAGACAAAAGACAAAAAGAAACGTAAGCGAATATAATTTTATTACATAAAGAGAATAAATACAGTGCATACAAGAACAATATTATGAATTCGAACATGGCTAAGCTGGGACAAGATTAGACGATTTAAGAACTTGCCCCTAACGTGTAAGAATTTGCAACGATAAACCTTACAAAGAATAGTACGATACAGATAAAAGAGGGCGATAACAAAGATTGTTCGTATGTTTAAAAAAACAAATCTTAGAAATAGACAAATGCATGTAAGCATAGACTAGGATAGAAAGCACTCCTGGAATGAAGCATAAATGAAAAGTCATGGCTTACCTTGATCTCTTTATTTTGCTTTGGCTGCTGGACGACGCTAGGGTGGGTTCCGACATCGGCCTTTTTCTGTGAATGAATCATTGCTACATCCCTGGCCAAGTCGGATACATTTGATTCCGTCTGATTACCATGAATGCTAACACTCGCATCCTTGTCCTTGCTTTTGCTCGTCGTCACAGAGTCTCGTGACACTATCGACACAGATGACAAAGCGGAAGTTTTTGACACTTTTGACGAAGAGTTATTGTTACCACTTGACACTTCATTCAAAGATCCATCCTCATGGCGACCAACCGAAGAAATCGACTCTTTCTTCTTGGTTTTGTCCTTCGCAGAATCACTCTTAATGATGTCACTGGTTGCCTCCGAAATACTTTCCCCTCTTGCGGTAAGTTTTTCCTTCTCTGGGATTTTAGTTTTGTCATTGCTAGAAACTTTGTCATCACTACTACTCGTACTCATCTTTCCATGGTTGACCACCCCAGTTGACCCGGTCACCAATACCTCCCCTTTGGACACAGGTCGCAACTGAGATTTATCAGGGGATGATTTCAGTTTTAATACTGGGTTGTTTGGGATGGGTTTTGCAGGTACATCTAAAGATGCACTTTTAATCTTGAGTTTCGCAGGACTCCTCTTCTCCTTCGGCTTACTCAATACAGACGATGCAGACGAAGTATTCGACAGATGGGCTGCATAGCTCTTGGAAACTAGAACTGGGTTGGACTCTCGTAGACTACTCGAAGAGAGAATAAATGAGCTTCCGGAACTCGAAGAAGAGGAAGAATTTCCCACTTCTTGGTAGTTGCTCGAAGAAGCTTTAAGCTTGTGCTTAATTCGGTCTTTAGGTGACGACGAAGTGGCGGTAGTAGAGGAAGCCCGCCTTTGCCTTCCATCCTTTCTGGATTCCGATGTGTCATCCATGGATCGGTCACCATGTGCACCACCGCTTCGTTTGTCCGAACTGGCTGCCGTGGTAGTTTTAGAACCACCACCATTTCCACCGGTTCCTCCGGGTACATACCGGTAGTACTCAGTATGAAGTTCTATATGTCCTTTTGCAATTTCCTTTTTAAGTACCGCTTCCACAAGTGGCCTGATTAGTGCATCAATGTCACTTTCTTGGGAATTAGGAGACAGCTGAATTACGTGCGACTGGCGCAAATAGTCTGAAATTTGTGTCAATGTAAATCCATGACTGCTGGAGTCTTTTGACGATGCTGACGCCGTCGGATCCGGTTCACTTAATTCTCGGAAAACTTTAAGCACACTCTTTGCTACTTCTTGATTGTCCTCAGTAGCATTTGTCAAATTCAGTTGTCGTTCGCATTTTCCGGGCGTTTTGTACGCCGTACAACCTTTCGTGATAATTTTTAAAAGTAGACCTTTCTTCACAGCACGGTCAATGTGACGTTGAACTTGGTCTATGCCAATCGTCTCAAAGGGAGCATTGTAGATTGGTGCAATCGGAGATCGTTGAGATTGCACTGCCAGTTGCTCTTTCTCGGCCAAAAGTCGAACAGAATTGTAGATTCTATCCAGAGCAGGCCTTTGCTTCTGGCTCCGAATCTTTTGCACTGCACTTACTAGCCACGAGTCCCACTGGGCAATTTCCTTCTCCTTGTCCAGCATTTCGAATGATTTTGTCTAAAAGTCAACTAAATTTCATTATGGAGTCAGATATCCACTGACGAACTGTTCACACTAACTTGAAATACAAATTCTCCCCAATCGTTTTTCCCATTGTCATGAGTTGTTTATGACAGCAATTTTAAATCGAACTAAATGTTGATTGCGGATGTCTTCGGTACTTCAGTTTCCATCAATTCCATTTATGATGTAGTTTTGATAAATATTACTGCTGAAACGATTTAGATTTCAACAAAGTCCTCGTCTGCAATAAATCACTATAATTAAAATCCCTGCGAAATCAAACCTCAATAAAACAATTTAAATTTACCACCATTCAAATCAATATACAATAATATTAAATCATTTTATAAATCACGAGCCGCTCGGTTGTCAAATTTCAAATCCAGGAAAATTAATCTTGGACAAAATGATGTAGGATGCAATGTTTGTAGGAAAGAGAAACATCCACTTTATGTTTCTAATTTCAAACCACATTACAGACAAAAGTGACAACAGTCAGCAGTTTGCTAAATCAACAACAGTGGTACAACAATGGAGTATTGCAAAACAATCAACACTAAACAACATGTAAAAATACAAATAAAATTTCTGATAACACGTTACATTAATAAAGTGCACCAAATTTCAAAATGTGCACTCTAACAAACGTATTCACATCACATTAAAAAACAATTAAAGTGAAATAAACTGAACCAGAACTAAAAGGGATAATTTTTTTAATACAATCTCTGACATGATATTATTTCCAATTCGCACAAGATGTTTAATTGATGTTTTCGAATAAAAAAAGGCCAGCTGAAATAAACTGTGAAACAATAATGAAATATTGTCGTGCTGCTAAATGTAATTCTGAATTACATCTTCACAATGAAGAATGAACATTGTATTTGGTAATAGAGTAATGGTTGATAGTGAATACTACTGAAGTGTACAGTAAATGGCTAAATAGGTTTAAATAGCTAAAGGTAATAATACACCTTTGAGCTTGTTATTGTTGATTGTATCACACTAAAAGTTTCCCACCTTCTGACTACTCGTCGTGTTATTTGCTATTAGGAGCCACAATGCAAGACAGGAAGATTCAAATGTGGCGTAAATGACAGTCGTCACCGCCAGCCAGGTTACGTATGTACTTCCAATGCCCACAAACCCCTGACAGACTGACTTTTGCATTGCGCATTAACCCACACTCACTCACACACACACACTCTCTCTCCAAGAATCTCGTACACAAAATCTTCCTTCAAAACCATTGGGATCGGAATGAGAACTGGAGGATTCAGACCGAGACTCGGAAGCCACCAGAAGTTTTAAATAATTGGCGTGCAATACGAAAGTAATTAGGTGGACACTTACATGAATGAGGATGGGAAAAGTGTGGTGGACACTTAAGCTGAAAAATAATGGAGAAATCAGACTGATGTCAACAGAGCAATGGTAATTATTGGTCGAGGGTATATTTTTTGTTGATTAAAATGGCTTCACCTCACTATTCACCTTGACTGTTTGGCGCGGACTGATCTTGTGTTCTGCTCGGGAAGGTTTTTCCTTTATGTTTCCTACACCTTGGATTGTGTGGATGTAGCTGGGAAATCCTTCACGTAACTTGCCTCAATCGACTCAAGAATCCTCACGGGGTCCTCATAGGTGGACCGTGCGTCAAGTTGAGTGGAGGAGGGCGTTGATTTGGGTTTTTGATGCAGAGTACAGCTACAGTATCTCTCTCTATCTCTCACTCAGTGTCTCTTACTAATGCTCCTTGGACTCTTCGGCTCTGTGTCTGTCTGTGTATTCTGTATTTATATTCTCTTTGATATTCCTTTTGCCATTCTATATTTTATTCTGTAGGGGTTGGTTCACTCCGTTTCCTTTTCCTTTGGCTTTGGCTCACTTGGTCCTGGGACTGTCGGTTGAAGAGATGACTTTGACTATGGCTTTAGCTCCGACTCGTCTCCTAGTTCTCGTGTTGGTGGCTCTCGAAATATTGCTGTATCTTCTTGGCCACATCGGCTTTGCATCGGCTCGGCACGTCAGCTTTACACATAACACCAACCGCTTCTGTCCTGTCCTCTTCTGCTGCGGAAAAATACTGAGAACGAGTACCGGAGTACCCTCAACGTCCCAACGTTTCAGTCTCAACCGTCCAAAGCTCGGGCATAAAGAAATTACCAGAATATAAAGAATTAGATTGCGCAGTTGCTTGCTTTCCCACAAGAATAATGTAGTCATGTAGTGCAAGGGTATTTAGGGTATCATGTTTTTGACATCATCTTTAAATTCCAATTCCGCTACCCGCAACCATGTACTACTTACAACTTACAGATGGAACGATGACGATCAGGATATATCGCACCCAGTACACGAACTAGTACAACTTGAGCTACAACTATTATAAGACTCTAGAATCCACAACGGCAACAATTCTAGACCAGGGAAGCAGAATGTATAGAATTGTTTCGGATTATCCCAGACCAAACTTCCAGATCCAGTTCCCAAGAAACGAACATATTCAATCCAATTGCACTTCTTTTCTTCTTTCTTTCTTCCTTTCTTTCTTTTTTGTTTTCAACTGCTCCTGTCTAACTAGTCACTGAAGTCAAAGTGAGCTAAAGGAGTCCGATTCCCAATTGCGGTTATTCTCATTCCTCCAATTCTTTCGAGTTTCGTCTTGGAGGCACACACATGAGTTTTATTTATGTTTGTTTTGTCCCACACTTTCGCATGGAGCGTATCGTATCGTGAGAGATCGTAGGGTGGATGCGGTTGGTATTACAAATACAAATCCAACTAATTGAGTGCGATAAAGTATTCCATTTATTTGCTCAAGGCTTTTTCCTGATTATCCATAAAACTTGTGTCAATAATAATCCGAATCCACATCTTTGAGAAGCATTATTCAATCTTGTCTGTCTCGAACCATAAGACATCGAATTTATTCTTGTTTGTGTTCGAGAAAATAGAGGTGTTTCGTTCTAAACGCTAATGACATGAGCATTTAGGAGGTTAGCCTAATGGAGGTGTACATAATTACAATCTATAGACGCTAGACAATTTGGGTCAAACCTATAAAACCCCTTGGTCTGTATTTCATAATTTAATGCAACCATTGCCTGCCACCTATTACGTCTGCTGAAAACTACAGATATTCGTATTTTATTAAGTGACTTATCTGAAACTGTTGATCTCGCAAGCAAGTCTCCGTGTCCTGAACGTCTGATTCAGACTTGGGATGGAGATTTAATTCTTGGAAAGCTATTAGATAAGCCTTTTCTTTGCTTCTTTTCATTTCTGCACTGGAAATCTTAGTACAAAGTTCTGTATTTTAGTGGCAATATTACAGCTATGTGCAGACATCATTATTATTTGCTTGGCTTTCGCGACTCTATTTAATTACAATTAATTCTACATTTTGGTTAGAACGAATAGTAGTTCGTGTCTGTATCATTCATCTTATCTTTTTATTTTTTCATAGTGCTTCTTGTTCTAGTCCAGGTATAGTTCTAGGCTATTTTTAGGAGCTGAAAAGTTTACATCCATGCAGGTGTAGTACAATGGATGGGTCAAAGTGAGACTGGAGTTGTAAACAAAATTGCTTTCACTAAAGCAATTAAGTAATTATGGTACGTGTTACAAAGCTTATGCCTATATAAATGTAAATGGAATAAATTCTGATTCATACTGCAACAATAAACTTTGTAGATTTTCTGGAACGTGTTTCAAATAGTTAAAATAGTATTTTTGTAGATTAGTTATCGGCTATGAATAGGCATCAGGATCACTGATAAGTTTTCAGTGATAAATCCAGTCCATTCATTACTTTTAACAGAAATTTACTCCTTAGGCCGAACTATGTCAAATGTTTTCGTAGAAAAGCATAAAAAGTACACCATAGTTTGCTTTTGCATAAAACTTAGGTAGGTACCTAGTTGTACAACTCCTATTTTGAATTTTGAATTTGAATAAATTCGGTAGACGATTTGCCATTTTTACACCATTAAAGGCATTGCATAATTATGTGTTAAAATCCTTTTGTGTAAACACTTCAAAACTCTTGGTAAAAACAACACGCGACTAAGTTTGGCTTAAAATGTGTGGCTGTGAAAGCCTATAATTAGTTTTATAATTATTAAATTCCCAGGAATCAAATTAGTTCATATTAGAGGCACACATATACGAAAATTTTACTTGACGATTTCACTGCCAATGTCAAGCTCAAGGTAAATGTGAGAATAAAAATAAAAGGAATGTAAGGATAATCAGTAGAGTGAATAGCTCTAATCTGCCAGTAGTTTAATCACGTAGCAGGGAAAAGTGCGGAGAAAAAGTTAGTGCTTATGGGACTAAGGGAGATTACAAAAAGCAATCATCTTTTTTAGATTTTAAATCAAGTGCGTCTATTAATGGAAAGTAAGTTGGAGCAAAACCATTAAGAAGTACAAAGAACATTACAAAGAGCCCAGTTAAAATAGATTCCTTTGGCAGATAAAGACCTTGGTGGTTCGGTCGTCGATTTTGATTCCGATTACCAGCAAAAATGCCATGCACAAACTAAGAAGCTTTAAACTGGGAACAAGTTGAGTAGTTTGAAAGCAACGATGCGATGCAAGTGTACCTGCAGTATATGTTGGAGCGAGTGGAAAATGCAAACGGGGAGATTAGTATAACGGCCGAGCTTTATATGGAACTAAGATAGGTTAGTTAAATGTACCTGTATATTGATCAAGGTATTGATTAAACGGATCAATATTTTACCTAGGTTTTCATACTCACATTAGCATTAGTGTTGTGCTATGTACTGGTCGTATCGTAGCACTTGATCGTCATCCACATTCAAGCGGCACACGTCACGTCGAGTCATAAAAATAATTTTCTACCCTTTTGTGTATAATGTTGTAGAAGTATTTGGAAGAAAATAGGTTACAAGTAATATTTACGGAATTACCTCATTGCAATATTAGCAATAACATACCTATGGGCTATCAATCCATGCTTCAAGCTCCAAATCCAACTTCATCACAATCACAAGACTATGCAGTTGCGGGAGCTGGAATCACTCCAGTCTCAAAGACCTTCCAGTCTTCTCCTCATTTCCTCGTGCTCGTGGAGTCAGAAAGCAATTGAGAATCAATCCATGAGATTGTGAGGAATAGTCGTGTAAAGGATATAACAGTTAAAGACTAGTGACTCCTATTACAATAAAGGCAGTAGTAAAAGTGAAGTATTAGTATTATGAGAAGTTTAAGCCGTGTAGAACCGTGATTTGAATTAGTTTCGGAGGAACCACAGAGGAGAAAGGGTTGCATCTAAACATTTGCTCCTCTGTTACTCTCAAGTGAAAACTTGCACTTCTTTCTCTGGAGGAGAGACGAGAGCTTGTTGTAGCCGAGAGAAAGACAGGAAGAGCGTATCATATATCATAACAATAATTTGGTAGGACTGATTCCCCCTTTCTTTGAACGTTGGGAAGCAGAGTGCTAAATTGTTCCTCAAGTGCTCACTTGATAGACAAAGATAAAAGTGAGAATGGGTGAAACGATTGGAATTGGAAACTTGCGATCGGGCTCGGAACGTGAGAGAAGTCAGGAGAGTAATAATAATAACAATGTGAGTTCCCTATTCGAAGCTGACTCATCAAAGGATTTTCAAATGAGGCCGAAATTTGCTGAAAAATTCCACCAAGCCACTGTTCAAGATGTCATTGAGAGTGTTTTGAGAGAATTTCTTCATGGGAAACAGTATGTGGCGGAAGAAGCTCCGAAATGGGTCAACGAGATTGCAAAATTGATCAACTCCCGAGTTCGAGAGTTGAATTATCCAAGGTACAAATTGATCTCAAATGTGGTGCTTGGAGAGCAAATCGGTGGTGGGATTCACATTGGAATGCGATGTCTCTGGGATGCTGATACGGATCTCTACGCCACGTACACGTACATGACTGTGAGTTCCCTGTAATGCCGAACCGTACCCACCTAAATACCTAAACTCCACGTGATCCTTCTTCCTAGTCTCCTCACGTAATCCTTAAACAGTTCCAGTGTTCAAGTACTTAAATTACATGCACATCTTAATTTGTTCTCATCCTATACATTCTCTAGATTCAATTCAGTTGCTTCTAGTTACAATCTTTTAGATTACATCCCATCTTAACTTTCTCCTTTCCAATTCCCCCCAAGCAACTTCGAGCGTATTGGTTTCTAATTGAAATATAAATATTTCAGGATGCCATTTTTTGTGTTGGAACTGTTTGCGGACTTTATTACTACTGATGATGACAAGACACCTCTCTTCTTCCTCGACACTATAGCCATAGCTCTTACATTCAAATTACCATTTACAATCACATTCAACATTGCCGTTTTAGCGAGAACTTGACGCAATTCACTGGTAAGAGTCCATTTCTTAACGACGACGTAGACTTATTCCATAATTGATTCCTTATATTTATCAAGATCAAAACTTTAACCAACTATAACATTTAAATGTAGTAGTTCTGTTTAAATACTTTTACTTTCGCCCCTATTTTTCACGCTCTGGGATAATATTTATTGTCATTGCGTAAGGAAGTTTGTATGGTTATTAATAATTTATAGTAATAAATATTTTGTTGTTTAATACATACCGCACTTCACTTTTAGTCTCATTTTTACAGCATACAGTAACTTTTTGCTTCTCTAGTAAAACACTATTGTATTAGGGAGGAGCCTGATTGCTTGCAAATGGCGTTACACGCCGTAGATTTTTATATAATTGTTGCGAATACCATTAAAGAGGTCTGTAATATTTACAGTTGTAAAAATCTACAACGTCATTTACAAGCCATCGGGTTTCTCCCAATCATGTTAGCAGAAGGTTGGTGTTGGTAGCATAATATACACAAGAAACATGCTATGCGACTGCTGTATAGTTATCTACTTATTGATTGGCTGTCTATGTACACTATTTTTCCATGTAAAGAAAACATTTTGCAATAATAATCAAATTATTCGATGTATCACACAGGTGCTATGAAGGTGATATACCTTTACATTATTGTTAAATCTGCTGTGGGATTTTTCAAAAAAAGTTATCTACATCACCACCAACATTTAAAAATTTTTCAAGTACGAATGTACAGCGACTGAGATATGTATACATGTATTTATCATGTAGAACTTTCATCCCATGTCCCATACAGTTTAAGTCATTCGATATAATTATACCGCACACTATGCTTGCATATTACATTACATATCATTATTACATACATAAAAACACTGTGGTACCCCTTGACGTGCTCCAACTTGGAGTAAAATTTCCTTCGTAATGAACCTATACTTGCAGTTGGACTTTTGGTCGTCAATTATTAATTATGTATTCGCCCCAGTTGAAATCTTGTCGAGGTCAGTACTACATTTTGAATTTGTTTTATTCTTTAATTTCCAAGTCTACTTGCTCCTCATTTCCTTGAAGGTGCAAGAAAGAAGGAAGGTGTGTTCTTTCAATTTCCAAAAGCAGTAGATAGTAGATGAGATGATAGTCATCAAATGTTTTATTCCAGAATCACGGTTACCATAGAATCAGGTTTCAGAAGACTTTCATTTCAGATTCTGAAGTATATCACCATCATGTAGTATATTACTTGTACTTTGAAAATGCTCCCAAACCAAGATGATACGAATTGGTTATTGGTTCGTATTTCTCCCCGCCTTTCTTGTTTAAGCATGTAGTGTCCTGGAAATATCATGCATGAATTACCAAACAGTAGTGATATGATGTAGCTCAAGTATTCAAATATTAAATAAGTACCAAGGGTAAATTCGGAAGAATCGGGAATTAAATTCATCAAAGGAACAGGTAAATAATACTAGGAATCTCCACTCGATCTCAAAATCTCAAACGATCTCATGCGATTTGCAATACGCGTCTCCTAAGGCATACAATGCATAAAAGCCCAACAAGTGAAAATAGTTATAGTAGAACATAGAATAGAACCAAACAGCTTTGTGTTCTGCTCTCTGTTCACTGAGCATATTGAGCATTTGAAAGAGCAAGAAGAAAGCAAAGTTGAAGGACACAAACAAAAAGTAGGTTGTTCTTGTTGTTCTTTGATGATTCGAATCGAATTTTGCAGAGTACGGTTGATGTTGAGGATATTTGAATATTTCTCCTTCTGAACCCAAGTGGGAAACGCTCGATTTGTTCCCGTGTACCTACTTTTTTTCCACGTTTATGACATTGAGGGAGGAAAATCGTAAAACTACATGTATTGCTCGTTTATATTTATGATTTTATAATTATAGTTACCGCCTAGTATTAGCTACCATAAATTTGCAAACGTTAGTCACTAGCCCTGCCTACACATATATGTATACCAGGTAGTTGTACATATAAGTATACAGCCATGCGGTTTGAATTCAAGTAGACCACATATAATTGCATGAGATGTAGTAGGAGGAAAGCAATTATGAAACGATGATAATTTACAAATCATAACAACAACATCGCAATAAACCCAAAATGTTACAAGAAACTTTTACTGATGTTTTCTATTCCGCTTTGTGGCACAAAGTATGCGCATTATTAGTTCGTAACATGGGAGAAAAGAAAACGCTTGTCACAAAGGAGCTTCTGTTTTATTTCACAAGCGGGGTAAAAATGGGCCTGGAATTAAAAGTAAACATTTATTTTTCCTACGTACACAAACGTTATGGCAAAAGTACCCCTTTTCGTACTGCATAGAACTTCGAACATCTTTAAAATGAATGTTTCAAGTTTTTCAAATAAACAATAGAAGAACTTCTTGGCAAAAGGACGAAGTCCTTTTTGGCAAAACGAGAATATTATGCTCCATTTTCATTGTTATAGTTACTTAACTGAGGACCCATAGCAAAGCAAAACAGCACGACTCTATTTTAATGGAGGAGAGGTCTTAGCAAGTTCGAACCCTACAGGGTATGGAGGCTACTTCCGCTGGAATATTAAATGCTAGATCATTTTAAATAAAAATAACTTAAAAAGTAACATAAAAATGACAAGTTTCGCTTAAAGGAGTTACAAGGAGGAAGTACATAAAATTCTTTTGCTCTTTTTTGCTACAAAATTACCTTTATTGGACTTACCTAGACTTTTGCCAAAAAGCTCAGGTAACATATAGGGAAAACGTATGCAATAGATGGACGGTGTACTATCATGAGGAACTTTTGAGTCGGCTGTTTCAAAATTAACCAATACATAATATGTGGTCCCTTAAGTGTAAGTCTACGCTGCAATTTGGCCAAGCTATTGCATTTGTTTCGAAGGAAACCTAAGATTCGATTAGATATACATTTACTTAATTATACTTTTTGAAGCTATTACAAGTTACACAAAAGCTCTTTATATGCTTGCTTAGTATGGACAAAGGAAAAAGCAAAATGAAAATGCATAAATAAAGCATTGTACTTCGCCTTAAAACATTTATCACTACAAATTATGCACCTGTGATAAGTTCATTTCATGAATTATATCACAAGCAGTGTCTTTGTTGTTTCATTCGAAATGCTTCCAGTCCTGTCCCAGCCAAGACAAGTTCCATCCCATCACCCATATATTAATTTTGTTAAAACAAAACCTTTTGTTTGCTTGTAGTTGACTAATGAAATTCTTTTTATCTGCTATAGTAATTCTAGTTGACCCTGTCTATCTTAAATGCAAATAGTAGGGTAGGTACCTGACTGCTGGATAGAGGAACTGGAAATAGAGTGGTACCAACTTCTCCATCATAATATCAAATCAAACGATTTTATCCGCTCTTTGATTTACATGCACTCCTTGTCCTTGCCTTTATTTTTATTCATGCCATGCTGTATCCATTGCTGGCAACATGTTTCGCTGAACTATTTATCGCTGCACATCTTGCGCCTCCAATTCTGGGTATTCATGAATACATAATATTAGATAATAATATGGTCGAACTATACATATATGGAAGGGAAAAGTATTGATTGAAATTTATGATGGAATTTAGCGCACTTGCATATCCAACTTTGATTTACTAAAAGAGAGCGAAACAGATTTGAAGAAACCTTAGGTTGTGGACGAAATGCAAGAAAAACTAGCACCAACAAGAGAAGAAAGAAGTGAACACCGACAAAAATATTGCATTTGCCTATGCTTTCCTTACAAGGCAGTATTCCGTGTGAATAAATAAAGGGGATATGCATGCAGCCTTTGGCAATCTTCCATCACAAAAGTCATTTGTAGCTCATTCATCATCTCTACACCACCGCGTGCCTCACCCGATTCGAGTCCTCAGACCGAAAGGTCCCATACGGCGGAAGGATATTTCGCGATTTAGCAATAAGCACAATAAATAATCTATTGCCGCATTATTGGAGACTTAAATGACAATATGCAGCTGGTTTTATTTTCGTACTATGAACTTTAGAATTTAGACGGCTCGAACTTAACATGTATCGTAAGTATTTCATTTCATTGCATTCGTTTGCTAGTACATGTAATTACTTCTCTAGATAATATTATTCTTTTTTTAACTGTTTCTAAATAATTAATAACTGCAAGTACTCAAGGTTTACAGAATATGGTTTACGTTGAAATGTTGGTATATTGATAATAAAGATAACATTAAATGGTTTTGTGTTTGAAAGGAAGAGGTAGTACTATGTATGTATTACATTACGATGTCACTTGTCTCTCTTTTTTCAAAAAAAAGGAATCTTTGTTTTGTTGACGGAATATGTGTGTAAAAATTAAAAGTCGAAAGTAGTCCGAGAGACGAAGTGCAGGATACATATTGAGCTATGTGTCATGTGATTAAAATAATATCTTTTTCCTTGAAGGTAGGTAGGTATCTTATAGTATTATACTGTTTTTAGGAGTAGAAATGCATTACGTTTGGAAATTATGAATGGTGAGAGTTCTACTATATCATCATATTATGTAAACATTATTAGTAAGGCTAGGCCAAATAGACCCATAATTTTCGGCGAACAATCAGCTAGTGAGATACGCCTACATATAATTTATAACTACTTATTTAAAAATACGCTTAAAAAGTACAGATAGACAGAAAGACTTATCTCTGAAGAGATTGTTCTTGCTCGGATTGAAATGTCAATGTGATAGCAGGTAAACTACGAGTCTCTGAAATTTGTTTAAATAATATTTTACCGAAACAACGGATACCGCAACCTTAAGTATTTTCACGGGAAGCGGCCATAGACATTTCACATATAACTACGTTTAAGGCAAATCTGGCTTATTTTATGGACATATACAATAAACATATGTTACGTGTTAACCAACCCATAAAAATTATAGTAGGTCACGAGAACTAAGTACAAAAATAATTCATCGGGAAGACATACTTATGAATAGGAACTAAGATTTACAACTGAGATTTCGACAATACAAAATATATCCACGAGTAAAGTAGTATCATTGGACTAAACAACAAGAATTTAGAATATAGCGTCCGATAGATTCAATTCAACATTTCTGATAATACGATCAACGACATTCGTCGATATAAATTTGATAACAGTGATTATATACATTTGTTTCCAATATCATACGCCTTTAACCTCCAGTGACGCTTGAAATACAATTTACATTTTATAATTTACAACGTTATGATCTTTTCTTTATGAACTAGTGAATAATAAAAATATATAATTTCACTAATCTTGAAAATAAAATCTCTCCAAATCAATAATCAAACTCATGCACAAATAACTTAAAACATTTTGCCTGACCCATACAATAATTAAAGCAGATCGTTCTGGATACATGCTTTAAAATATGATGTAGACAATATTTAGAGATGCTAATTTTAAAATTGTCAATGGTATAGGTACAATAATAAAATACATTTTTTGGTAAAGTGAATTGCGAATAAATATGAGTAAAAATTTTAACCTATTATCATTGATGTGTCATGTGAAGACCAAAATGTATTTTTCCTTAGCTACTTGTTGAAATCAGTAGATTTGTGTAGCTTTCTGCGTAGACTATGATCTTTGTTATAAGATACAATTTTGGTTTCCAAAACGCCGACTTTTCTTAAAAGATCGTGTACCACAGTAAGTGGACTCGGTCGACAGCCTTTCGTATCCCCATTAGGTGTTCTGTAAGTATCCTTATTGTCTTGTTGAGGCGTGGCAAGAGTTCCAGCTCCGCGCTTCAATACTAATTCTCCTTCCAAATCTATGAACGGAATTATAAATATAATTGATTACGACATAAATTGCAATGTTCAAGTTAAAAATCCCGAAATCTATCTATACACCAGTAATACCTTTCGTTTCATCCTTGAGCCGCTGGACCATTTCTTTCAAAGTCTCGGTTTCATCAAGTTCAGATTCTAATATAGCATTTCGCTCTATCGCCATATTTAGTCTTTGTTCGAAATCCTGGATGGATACTAGAGCAGCCCTGTTAAATGAAAGGTAAGTTGTTATTTCAAGAGCATGGTAGATTCAAAGCAATTACTGCAACCACGCGAAATTTTTACTTTGCAATCAACACTTCACTCTTCACATTCACTCTTCCCCTCGTGGTAAACATAGCTTTCAACTTTTAACAAAGATGAATAAATAAAAAAACCATATTCGTGCTTAAAAAGCAAGAGAACCTGTTAGCTCTTTCCAAGTCGTCATTCTTTTGTTCCAGTTCTCGTACATAGGCGTTTACTTCATCTGATGTTGTACGGCAGCTCGTAATTTCCGTTGTAAGTTCCGTCAGTTGAGCATTGTACTCCGCATTCATCTGATCCATTCGACCCTGGATTTAAATTTAAACACACCAAGTTTATACTATGTAATCAATTATTATGTAAACTACGGATTGCGGAAGCACAAAGAATAACGGGATAAGAAAACAATAATAATACAAGATAATCAAACATGGAACGGATTTAAATAGAAATATATGTAAAAATCAAGGTATTTAGGTAAACTGGCATTTTTAGATAAACAACATCTTTTTTTGGAAATCATAATACGACTATGTAAGTATGTATTTGAACGATACATAATAAACTGATACATAGTTGGAACAAATCGTGTATTGGGCACTGAGCCAATTATTACTATCCTTAGTGGTCATAACAGAATCTATAAATACTAAAGGGGTTGTTGGGTGTTTCTCGTATTATTAGGATAACTTGCGGATTCTATCGAATGTGTAGCATGGAAACCAGTTCAGAATTTACAGACCACACATTAACATTTATTTTGCTTAGAAAAATTCTTATAAAATTATTAGTCCATACATATTTAAATAATAATATTTATAAAACATTACCCGTAAAGTTTCATTCTCCCCAATAAAACGGTTCAAGGTTGTTTTGAGTTCCTTATTTTTGCTCTCATGTTGTTTTAATTCTAACTCTAGTTCTTGTTCTATATCCTTCGAGTACTTTTCGAATTCATCAAACTGATCACGCTGGTCTTCGTATCTTAAGATTGAAAAAACATAACCAAGTAGGTAAGTATTTTATCATTCACTTTACTCTTATTTTAAACGCAAACACTACTTTATATATAATAATAATATTGAGTTTCCGGGTAGAATTCTTTGGCAAATTTGAGACTTTGACTCTTGTAAGCACTAGCAGGTTATAAAATAAAATATTGTACAACAATGACTCTTCGTGCGTCTCTGCAGAAAAAAACTCTTCTCATTTTTACTTAATTCCACAATCGCGAACTTTCCCACACTGCATTATTCATGACTGGTCATAAAAGTTAGTTTCATGGTTAACTTAGAAATTCAAGGTTACATCCAACATCTTTCCGGAAGCGCATTATTATTTATCAACAATACCTATACAAAATATGTACTTAACACTTAAACCTAACTCAAACATAGTCAATTTCGTAGTCGTAACTTTGCATTCTAGTGTTTAAAACAGGACGTTAGAAACATGCATATCGTCTCAATTTCGTATTCTATTTGTCGTGACATTTGACATTAAAAAAAAGACCACTTCAACATCAACATGGATGCAGTTGCAACTTCCAGTTGTTGCAAATTCCAGTTATTCTATTTCTATTTATGACTTATAGATTACAGAAATTGATATACTACTCACTAGTAAAAACTATGAACTTTCATTCTCCAACATTTATCACATTTTTTTCACACTTTTTTCTTTTAAAATTTGCTACACTTTCACATTAAAGCAACAGGCAATAAAAATAAAACTAAACATTTTTACTATAATTTAACTTTTATCATAATACATAATTGATTGATAGTATACTCTTGACTATCACTTTCTGATAGCTGAACTCAATGCTACAATTTCAACATAAAAGTAAAATTAACAAAAAAATGAGTATCATAACGCCAAACGCAAATTGCAAATGACAAATGTCAAAACGACAAATGACAGTGTTAAGTTTCGACTACCAACCACTGAATGCTGAGCGCCTAATACCTGATCTGCACATGATACAGATAAAAAGTCCAAAGTTCCTCACCAATTATCAAATTATCAACCAAACTAGTCACTACTAATGACTGCAATTAAACCAAAAAATTCAGCCTGTGGAACACATACATATCTAAATATCTACTACTACCACGCATAATTCGTAATTTGGATTTACTTTTTCTGATAAAAATTCGCCCTCGCTTTCCAATAGCTGACTTCCTGATCAACGGATGGGAAACTTGTAGGAACTTCTCCGAACGGATCCATGGCTGAGGACGAGGAGTGTTGAAGAAACGCTGAGGCCAGGTGAGGAGAGTAACATGAATTATCCAGCTCTCGGTTAAATATTCACTTCACATTCAAATTTTGTTAGTGTATAGCACTACACTGGTGAGGATGAAAAAATAATAAAGTTGAAAAAAATTTGAAAGTGGGTCAAACTTACTTTTCACTCACATCACAATCTGTCCTGTACATGCATTTTGTTGACTGTTACAATTAATCGTTAATGTTTGTGAAGTTTCGCGCGTTTCCTCCGTCCTGCCATAGATTGGAGTGGAATACTGAGCTGAGTGAGAAGAGCAATCCCCTGCTTAACTCCAAAAGTCCACAAAAGTCTCTCTTCTCTCTCTCTACGAGTTTCTGCTGTTTCTCTTTTACTCCCTCCACCATCCACCACCGCTTCACTCACACACTCACGACTCACGAGCTCACGATCAGCTATCAGCAGGCCTCTCGTTCTCGTCATTCAATTGTGTCCGTTGAGCTGAGAGTGGGTCCGTTCCGTGTCTCCCTGCCATTTCCATTCCATCGCCATCGCCATCGTCATCGTCATTTCGTCATTTTTTCCTCAACATTTCTAACTGGGCTGAAGCTTTGAAGACACAAAGGAGCGAGATGGGGACCGTTACCGTTACGTCGTACGGAATCGTACACTACGGACGGGGCGGAACACTTTATTATTATTCTCTTTCGCATTCTCTTTCTCTCCTTTGATCTTCCTCTTTTCCACGTCTTTTTCATCATCGTCTTCGCCTTCGCCTCACTCGCAACTTTGTATTGTTATTTGCTTATTATTTATTATTGTTGCAAGGGTTGCACTCCAACCAGTCAATAAACATAACATAATCCTCCTCCTCTCAATGCTAACGCAGTATTATATTATACGCAGTACGCAGAAACATTTATAAACTCAAAGTCTCTCAGGTTTCAGCCAGCACCTACCCCTCCCCCATCATCATCCCCCACATCTGTAGCAAAGGGAGTTAAATGCTAAGCTACATAATGGTCATGAGCATGATGAGCTGATGAGCATGATGGTGCTACCTACAGGTGAAGAGAGATGTAGGTATTGGTGTTACTACTATTGGGCATGGGGCGAGGGTGAGTACGAGTACGAGTACGAGTAGAGTGGTGAGAATGATTTTGGTTTTGATTTACTTTGCTTCACTTGCATACGTAGCTTTGACTTTGTACTTGAAATACTAACCAATGTTAGATTATGAAATGGTAACGGTACTGCACCAACAGTACGAAGTTTGGAGTATGGACACGGACAGTTTTGTACACCGACAATAAAGCCGCAATCAGTGCATCATTCAATATTAGGAATTAAGCATTTAAACTTTGTTATGTATCTATATAATCAAAATTTACAATTACAGTATGTATGTACCTTTGTGGTAGTGGTTTGCTTTCGCTAGGGGGTATGCCGGTATATCATTACGGCCAAGGAGGAAAGGACAGCAACAACAACAAGAATCACCGATAGGGTTAAGATGAGTAAATAGTAAACGATCAAACTGTGTAATGCTCTCCCATTAGGATTAGTTTCCAAGTAGTATTTATGTTTGGGAAGATATTATTTTATTATTTATTATCATATTCATGTGATGCTCACGTTATTTGCTGTTACAATGCTAGACTGCGACGTGGATGAATGATGAATAAGACGCAGATGAAGATTCCATAGTCAATGCAGTGACTGATGAATACGATACGATGCCGGTTCCTTAGTACCTACATTAGTGAATAATGTTGGGTGCTTTGAGTTAAAAGTAACAGTATGTTGTCCTTGTCATATCAACTTAACTTATTTTCCCATACACAAACTATTCATCTCCCAAGGTACTTTGCATTGTAGCATTTGTGCCATTGCGGAATCATCTGATCGCGGAGTTAGTAAAGAAAATACATTAGTACAGTAGAACAGCGATGAATTGGACAGTGATCCCTTGACTCATAACAGATCAATGATTGACGGCCGAATTAGGTTTAGTCTCTAATATGCAATCGGAAAACAAACTAGACGGATGATGATGATGATGATGATAGACAATATTGTTTTTTGGGTAAGGACTTCGTCTTGACACGTATTTCTTCTAATGCAGTATCAAGATTTTAAATTCCAAGCACTATAACGATTATAAGAAATTTCATGTCCGACAACAAAATTTAGATGTGCCTAGTTGCATTGCTTATCTGCCCCGCAGTTGATGTCAATGCTTCTGAATTGTAACTGTAATACACGTTGAATTTCGTAAGGTTTTTTTTCATTTTATAAGGAAGTAAGTTTGCCTTATAAGATTTTTTAGGTAAACCTTAAAACATCCCTGATTTTAATTGAATTTTAGGTACCTGCACATATACAAAAGGCACGTAATTAGGTCGGAGTTCTTGCTCTTTGCAACAAAGTCTGCAAAGCATAAACAGAATGGGGCATGCCAGTATCTAGAAATTTGAATGAACTCAACTTTGATATGTGAATTTTTTAAACGTGTAAGGAATTGGACTATTTATTTTTAATTTATGCTTTGAAATTGAAATTGCAGCAAATGCATGGTCCTCTTTTGTCCGAATTCGTAGGGAGTAGGGTAAGACCTAACTAGGTAAGAAAAAAAAATCAAAATTCAAGACTTGCAGAATAATTTGTACGGAAAATGTAATACGAAGATGGCAAGGGTACATGTAAATAGTAAAGTGTACCCAATGTAGCAATATTTCCGTAAGTTTAGATTTTTAATCAGTCAGTAGTAAGGTTTGAGGGACATTTACGTATGTGCATTGAAGGATTGATTGCCATAGGTAAAAACTTAAAAGATTTAGAACAAAGTGACTCAAGTTTGTACAACAACTTGGGGTTAACTTTGATAGTAGTTATGTACATCATCATCTTATCTGTGTATTATGTGAGTCATATTAGGACTTCCAGAAACCAATAAAACTGCTCGGTCCTAATCTGACTAGAATCTAAAATGTGTCACCTCGTTCCGCCGTTTCCACGAAATCTAGTAAAAATAATAAAAATATTTATACAATTTCAAGATGCATACTTCTTAGATTTGAGTATAATAAATCCTAGTTATGGGGAAAAAATAGAATTTTTTATAATTGATCCACACCGTACTTGTACTTACGTAATAGGTACTTCGATGATTACACTCTAAATTATACTAACTTCACTGAGTATTACATCACACCGTCGTTGAAGAGTCAAACGCAAATTGTGGAATGGCATGCTTAAAATGGTTCTTCATTTGGGCTAAAAGGCTTTTAACATAAATGTTTCAAGCAAATTACTTCTAGTGTGTTTTGCCTCTTCAACGACGATGTAAGAAAATCATTTTTCATGTAACAGTATTGAACTACGTACAACGGTTGTAATAATTTTATGTGTAATAATGCGTCCAAAATAGAGTATTTGATAATCTTAAGTTACATGATAACTTCTTCAATAAATAATGGACGTTAATAAATTAGCGCTGTCGATTTTGATGTCTATATACCTATGTATAGTAATATTTGCATGATAGTTGTAATTACTCACAAGCAGCAGTCTTGTTACTCCAAAAAATTATTGTACTAAAAGAGCAAATAAGAGGGCATATTATGTACTTTTTTGTCACTTATCACCGCAAAAATGACTTGTCGCACTTTAATTCTACTGAGTTTCGCTAACTTATTCCAGTCAAAAGGTCTATGGCATTTTGATATCGACTAATCGTTGGTATGAACTAGCGCTTAGTCATGTAATTGATTAGCTTCTCATTATCATTGCAGTTAATTTTAATAAATTAGAATAAATAGACATTTTTCATCAAGATATTTACTGAGATTAATAACCATCTGCGACATATCTTGATAATTTGTAAAGAAAGAAAACTATAAATGAACCGAGACCACTTTCACACTCATCATTATTCATACGATCTTAAGGTGGTGTTTATTAGGGTAGATTTGGATTTTAGCAGCTCCCTATTAAACGGAATTTGCACAAAAGGTTGACTTGGATTGAAAATTTCTTTGAATACCCGTGTAAATTAAAAGGCTAGAAACTGTAGTTTCCAATTTTTCTGATCAAATACTCAAACTAATATGCGTGTTTCCTCCGTTCTGTTAATCGCACTTACTGTTTGCATATTATGCTCTTCTTGGAGAGAAGTCGCAGGTTGTGCTTTCGAAAAAGTCCTCGAGGAAGAATGGGAGTCGTTTAAGGTAAATTATATGCCAATAGGGATATCTATGATTTTTCTAGCTTAGGTTTTACTACGTTTCAAATAAATTCATTGAATTTTATTCCGGTGTATAAAATCTTAAATGGGATAGAACTGAATAATGTTTTTTATTTTAATTATGAAATGTAAACATGTAACGTAACAATTCTTATTTCATGTAGACTGTGTTCAAGAAATCGTACGCCAGTGACACGGAGGAAAATTTGAGGCGAAAGATTTACATGGAGAATAGACTCAGAATTGCTGCCCATAACAAAGGAAACTCTACGTTTACACAAGGTAAAACTTCTTTGTACTTAAAGTACCTACGTATTGCTTGACAGACGCTGCTTCTGCTTTCCCACGCAGCATCAAAGACTCTTTCGTAAATACATCCTCAGTTTTAAACAAATAATTAATTATAATAAATAAATAAATAAATAAATAACGGGATAAATTCTCTATTTCCATAATAATCATTAGTATCGGTAGGTGGGAATAAGATCGGTAATAAAATAATGGAAGCTATTCTTTTCACAGAAATGAATCAATTTGGAGACATGCTTTTCCATGAGTTTTCCTCCATATACAACGGTTTCAAAGTTGATAGAAACACGCACGACATCATGATAAATAAATCAGCCACATTCGTGCCTCCAGCAAATGTGTTGATTCCAAAAACAATGGACTGGAGAAAAGAAGGAGCTGTAACTCCGGTGAAAAACCAAGGACAATGCGGAAGTTGTTGGTCTTTCGGTGTGGTATGTGGCGAGAACAGTGCCGTAAAACTTCCAATTACCTACTTCCAACTTCCCCGTCTCTAATAATTCCTCGGTATATTAATAAAAGCATGCACTCATATTCCTATGCTACTATAATTAGTTAACTCTTAATATGATTGGGTGATCACTAAAGGCAATAATTTTTTCACAAAAGGAGGAAATATGAAGAATTTAGGATTTTAGAAGTTAGAATAGTAAATTCTAAAAGTTACACTTTGTTAGTCCCCAGCATTTTAATTTACATAACAATAATGGCAGCGTAGTTTTCGAGGTTGGTAATATGTAAATCCCAGCCTCTGCTCACCAAATAATTCCCCGGGGAATTATTGGAAGTTTTACGGTATGTATTTTAACCATAGTGCAGGTATTTGAATAGCAGTATAGGCTAATTTCAGTTTGGATACTAATTGATTTAATTGGATTTGCATGCTTTATTTTTCTCAGACTGGAGCCTTAGAAGGTCAACTTTTCAGAAAAACTGGGAAACTGGTATCGCTGAGCGAGCAACAACTCGTGGACTGCGCAGGCTGTAAGACCATTCGAATAACTGAACACAACATTAAGTCTAATATTATAAGTTTATAAGCATAACCATGATATAATTATTTTTAATGACACAAAAGATAATTTCACATTTGTTTGTCACTCACATTCATTCATTGGTTATTAACTTTCAGCAAGTTACTACTGCTTTAGCTGTGGAGGTGGCTATCCCATGGGTGCCTTCGATTATATTCGTGATAACAAGGGAATTGACTCTGAAGACTACTATCCGTACCAAGGCTCACGAATGTCGTGCAGATATTCTTCTTCTAAAAAAGTCGGGACGGATGCAGGTGGCGTTTCGATACCTTCAGGGTCAGAACGCAAATTGCAACAAGCAGTGGCTACACAAGGACCCGTGAGTCAAATTTTTCACCTGCTAGCTCCACACAAACGTATTTTTCAAGATCTTGTTTAATCCTGAAGATTAATTGTTTTTATCTATACAATTTTTGAAGGTTGTAGTTAGCATTCAGGTTCAACAATCGTTTCAGTTTTACCAGCAAGGGGTTTACTATGAACCAAGTTGTCAGTCTGACATTCAAGCTTTAAATCATGCAGTCCTTGCAATTGGGTATGGGGAGTAGTAGTATTCGTCATAATTCAAGTCTTGTTATTATAGAACATAGCAAACAAACTATAAATCACGGGTACTTGTAAAACGTAACAAGGATACAAGTTGATACAAGGAATGCTTTTAATCTAAAACAGGTACGGCAGGGAAGCTGGCACAAATTACTGGTTGGTGAAGAATTCTTGGGGCACTCAGTGGGGCGATGGTGGCTATATTAAAATGATAAGAAATCATGATAATAACTGCGGTATAGCTACTGCAGCAGGTTACCCACTTGTCTAATGATAAGCTTTATTACTTACGATTAGCATAGAATCAAGTTATTTTCTTTCCTGGAGCATTTTGATTCAGGTGATTGTTATGTAAAATATGCGGTAATGCTAACTAAATAAATGTCGTTGCGATGAATGAATCTAAACGGTATCCGGGTTTTAATACGTGATTATCTCTACAATAATAATAATTTGAAAACACTGCGTCTTGTAATAAACTATGTCTATTCTGAACGACTTTGTGAGCAATTACACTAAAAATTATGATTCCGTTATAGTCAAGAAGCATAGTATTAAAAACAAATGTGATTACTATAAGTAATAGGTGTCATTAAATTCATTCTTGAAAATGCGTTCGTCAGCAAATTAAACTCTAGTAGCAGTAACTAATCGACTAATCGTAGGTAGTATTATGTACCTATACGTATCTACGAGTAAATCAACATGACTTTTTCAAGTATCCAATGCTTATTATTTCGGTAACTTTTAACTTCCAGCAACAGTTGCTTTAAAGCTTCGGCATAACCCTGAATGGAGTGTGAGTTTTGGGGTAGGTACATTAAGTTTAAGGTCCAGGTGAGGGCTAAAGGTTCCAATGTCACAGTGTATATTGTCCGATAGACTGCTTAAGCTAAACACTCAATAACCGTTAGCAAGGTTGGCATCATGTTATTATTTATTCAAAGTCAGTGCCATGTCACTGAATGTCTTTAAAATTCCCTAACATACATACATGTTTAATTAAATACTTTGAACTTGGCAATCCCTGGTAAAATATTTAAGATAAATGCAACTTCAGGTGAAGATGACCTTATCCTGTGACTGCACAAGGACCTTTGATATGCCAGAGTAGGTTCATCATGAACATAAAGCAAAGCCAGAATCAGGTACCAAAATCTCTGAATCCAGATGGCGTGGAAGCTACTTATTTGTACAAAAAGCAAAAGTAGGAAACGCGTACAACGAAGCCTGGCACTATGTACATAAGCGCAAAGCAATTTACGCAATGTGGAGTCGAGGATTCCAATCTTAAAAGTATCTAAATATTAAAATTTCATTAATGATATTGGACAAGCAAAATTGAACTTAAAATATGTAAAATGTTAAGCAATACTTTGTTGTAGTTATTCAGGCTTTTTTGAATACTCAGCTTTAAAAAATGAAGGTTTTATAAAGTTTTATAAAAATAAAAAATACGGATGCTTATTTCAATGTCACGGAGTTGCCGAATGGTTTAGTTGTTTTAGATAACTTTCAAGAGGTGTTCGAATCCAGTGATGCGTAAATGTGCACATGAATCATTGCAATGTATGTACTAGCCAAAGCCAAAGGTACTATACATAGTAAAAATAAATTTTGTTTAGTCAGCAGACCAATTTTAAGATAATAATTTATTATAAAAACTAAATTCTACTTGCTCTAATATCACCATTGTGATCGTCATATATCGAACACTAATTCAGGACTTGTCTACATGAATGCGAATGTAATTATACCTTTTTGTTAAACATGTACAGCGGAGAGAAATTCTACGCTGAAATAATTGCACAATAGCGATTGCCAAGCGACACAGTATGTACACGGGACAATATCTGGAATGGATTACGCTTATTAGCTTATTACTTACACTTCTTAATAATTAAGTTTTGGGTATTAGATGATGAATATTTGTATTGATCCCCTGATAGCATATAACATAACTTTGTGGATGATTGAATGTGGTATTTTAATTCTCACAGTAAATGTACATTCAAAAAGTACTTTAACTTAGGTCTGGGTGCTGATGTTGGCAGTTGTCATAATAAATTTCAAAGGCAATATTTGAGCATCTTGAATCATTATTCAATTGGTTTAGCCGGAGTGCTAAGTTTTCTCCGTCCGAATGGGTTGTATAAAAAAAACCTTGGATCTGGGAACTATCCTCGAAAGGCGTTTGTAGAAACACCTACATATACCCTACATATGTCATAGTTTTTGCCTGGCATTCCGATTTTGAATCTTGGTACAAGATTGGGCTTGAAAATGGTGACAAAAAATATACCTGGATGCTAGTGGATACTAAAGTCTAAATTCTGGTTCTGTGATTTTGATCAAAAAGAAACCTTTCCGTCAATTTAAAATGCTTAAATTGCTAGGTATTTTCTTTCTGCCAGACACTACTGAATGTTGGCAACTGGCACCTGTACACTTGTTCGCGTAAGTGCTTTCTTAGCTAGGAGGTACATGTACAAGTATGTTTGTGGCATGGTAGTAGATAGTAGAGCGCCAATTATACATAATTATAGCTTCCCTAGCAGCGCATAATTGAGGTTCCTATTCCTATTCAGGACAAAAAGGGGAAAATCGACCTCCCAGAAATGATTTGGTTAAAGTATCAGATGTGTAAATTTAAAAATGTAAAAATTTAATTAAACGCAGATATAAACGAAACAACCATACAAATAATAAAATATAATAGCGTATTTTAAATGCTATTGATAAATAAAGTATATAAAAAAGTATATCAAACTGAAAAAAGAATACATGTAACTGATGCTAATTTGATAAACACTTTTTAATAAAATAAAACAACAGATTTTGCTTAATTATAATACTTTCATTAGGTACTGTACGTGTGCTGCGTGCACATAAATATCGCCCGGATATGTGCCCCCAGACATTCATGATTTTATTAGTGCATAATATATAATTACAACTTCAATTCAGGGCTTACACTACAGCAGCTCACTACCGTGGGTCACAGTGTCCCAGAGGAACAATCACACAAACTTTTGGATACGACATGGCTTAAGTATGGGTCCCTGAACTCTAGTGAGTACTTACTATGTTCCATTGTGACTGTGGGCTTATGAGTGAATAGTGATTGCGAGGATTTTCATAAAGTTACTTTTTCTACTTTGTGTAACGACCCTTTAGACCTGTAGCCTGTAGGTGCATTACATATTTAAATAAGTTTATTTATAATCGACCATGAATGGAGTAGTGGATAGCAATAATTCCATTTTATTAAATTTCAAGCTTTCCACTCCATTATATCTTATCCTTTGTGGGTGTATCTAGTTAAAAGTTTGTTTGTGGCACGCCGTACGGGAATTATTTGTAAGGTTTATAAATATCACGATACACCAAAGCTTCCATGAAAAATCGCGTTTTATTTCTTTGAAATAAAGTGGAATAATCGTCTGGGGGTGGATGCATGTACTATTAGAGAACTTTGATATCGCGGTCATTGTCATGCACGTATTTATAACTGTGCAGTGATTTAGATAAGATTATAATTTGATGAACCCATTAAGTGTAGTATGTATAGTCTGGTAAAGATGATTTAACCCGATGAGATAGTAGGTAATTACTAATAACATGAACATAAAATAATCATGCTACGTGTGAATTAAATAAAAAATTAAGTTACTTAATTAACTAAACAATTAAATGCTTAAAATTAGTTACATAATTACAATTAACACGATGCGCTGCCACCAAGGAAGTGCCAAGCAAAAGCTGTATACATATCGTAGAGGAATCAAAATGAGCTGTGAGGTGTCTCTAAAACATCACAGTTACCATACTCTGATTTTTGGCTCGATTCTATTTTAAAAAGCAGTGCGACGATGAGGTACATCCGCTGAATTTCTGATGTCGTACTTGCTGTCCTTTGTGCTTTTAGCTACCTGAAGTCTGAAGCCTGTATATGCATTATGGTAATATAAAATAGTGACGCACTTCTGCGGTTAGTATAGGAACGACAACAAATACCAAAGGGCTCTCAGCGCATTTGCGAGATAGGGACAAGAATAGGAATGGCGTGCATTCGTTATGTAGTGCTAAAATTGCGACGGCTTTTTTAACAGACGATTCGACAACGAATTATTATTGAAAATATATGCACGTTTATAGTTCTATCCGACACACAGACTGAATCATTCATTTGTACGTAGGTAATATATAATTATCATTTGAACTCGATTAGATCGGGGATGTGCATTAACGTTTATCAAATTCCGTGAATTGCAGATTAGTCACACCAAATAATATTTAGAGCTGTTTACACAACACAATAAAGTGGTTGAATTATCATTTTTTATGCCATATAAAAGCAGTAGCGGAGGTACCGTACTTTATTAGTCCGGAATTAATACAACATTAAACTTAAAATAATTTAATATTAGTAGTTCCTGCTAACATTTTTGAAAATAAAAAGCCGGTATTATTGTGTTGTAGGAATTGTGTAGCATAGTTGGTATACTTTGTGTTAGTTACATACCTTTTTAGTTGTTCCACGTTCAAAATAAACACATTAAAGCAGGCATGGCAATGGGTCGTATTCCCTTAATGTTGTCCCTGGCAATTGCCCTTTTCATGTGTGTGTCTTGGACACAAGCTACTGCTCACTCACTCCAAGAAATCTTTGACGAAGAATGGGAATCGTTTAAGGTATATGCCTCGTTTTTGGTGTTTTGTCGTGTCAGTTGCATGAAGCATTTACTTTCATCAGTCGAAAATCAAATTGTAATCAGAATCAGGAAATGGAATACTGACTGCATGTGATGACTGGATGTATGCATATTTTATTAGATTGTTCACCATAAATCGTACGACACGAAAGAGGAGAACAACTTCCGAAAGAAAATCTACCTGGAGAATCGGCATAGAGTTGCAGAGTATAACCGAGCAAATTCGACCTTTACACAAGGTAAACCTTTTCTTCACAATGAAAGATATTTTTGTATGTATTGCTTCACGAACTGAGTAAGCCGGTAAAATTAAAGAACAGTTATTGATTAAGGAGAGAAACTAATAATAATAATCCTATTTAGAATGCAATGGCACGATAACAGTTACCCATAATCCACTCATTAACGAAACGTCATACTGATTTCATATTTTTACGTTATTTCAGAAATAAATCATTTTGGAGACATGCTTTTCCATGAATTCTCTTCAATGTACAATGGCTTTCAAGTTCAAGACATGGACGATTCAATAACCAGCCGCTCAGCAACATTTCTACCTCCTGCCAATGTGCAGATACCAGACAAAGTCGACTGGAGAACAGTTGGAGCTGTTACTGAAGTGAAAAATCAAGGACAATGTGGTAGTTGTTGGGCATTTGGCGCGGTATGTTATCATTCAGTAGTATGGTCGTTTTTGGTACTCTTATCTTGTTGTTACTGTAATATTCCAAACAATTAAGGGTACACAATTTACTTGGTGTCTTCAGATTGGGAGTTTAGAAGGTCAGATCTTCAGGAAAACAGGACAGCTACTATCCTTAAGTGAACAGCAATTGGTTGATTGCGCATCAGCTACATGTAACAAATCAGATTATAATTCATGAACTAAACCTATGCCTCATTTTACTGTTTACAACGAATTTAAACTTTAAAATATGGTGTTTAAAATATTAAAATACAGCTCGCAGTACAAGGTGAGACAACTTGGAGACTTTAGTATCTTTACCGAACACTGGAAAAAAGTAGCCGAGGTGGTGGGCGTTATAGCTTATTATAACAATGAGTAGCGATGTTGACAGCTACGTATTTTTCACAGATAATTAATAATCGGGTGAATCGAGTTCCGTCCATCGTTCCAGTTAAAATATTAAAATCTCGAAATTTTCCCACCTTGTATTGCGAGTTGATTTTTCTCGGCCCCTTGCATGCACACTTCGCCGTTTCAAGCCAAATTTTTTATGTTTTGAAAAAATTGTTTCATAAATGAAAATCACAACAAATTGTGGTTTTGTTTTGTGCTTACACATTATGACTTTTGAAAATATTGGTGATTATTTTGTCTAGTAGAACCAAGTTCCAACACCACCACCTTCGTCTAGACGCCTTAATCTTTTTGATGTAACAAAAATTGATGCTTGCGTTTAAAATCGTTGTAACCCTTTTAGTATGTTTTTGTGAATTAAAGTTTTTAGTTTTTAGTAAAACGACTTCACCTAATAGTTGCGTCATATTGCGTAGTGACAGGAGTAACTTATGTGAATATCACACAATCTGATGGTGACATAAATTAACCATGCACAAATTAATACGAAGTAATAATTGATTTTTAGACGGTTGCAACGGATGCAATGGAGGGAATCCCTTAGGCGCGTATGTTTATATTCGTGATAACGGCGGAGTTGAATCTGAAAATAGTTACCCATATCAAGGGACCGCTGGTCCTTGTAATTACGCTTCTTCCAAAGTAGCTGCAACTGACGTGGGATACGTTCGTTTGAATCCAGGGTCGGAAGATTTGTTGCAGCAAGCAGTGGCTACTCAAGGACCCGTAAGACATTCCCTACTAAATTTATTTTAAACTGCGACTACCTACCTCAGTGTAGTTGTCTTGAGTGTAGTTCCTAACGTTTCAAATCTAAATACTAATTTTGTTATGTCATTGTTCAGGTTGTAGTAGCCATCCACGTCCAATCATCATTTCAGTTTTATAAACAAGGAGTTTACTATGATCCAACTTGCCAATCGGATCTGGGAAGCTTAAATCATGCCGTCCTTATTGTGGGGTAAATTCCTATTTTTTTACTTATTTAAACTATAGAAATTATAATAAGAAACTGCAATTAATAAGATGGTTATGTTTTCGTTACCACCCAACTTTTGGGTGGTAACGTTTTTGCAAAACGATCACTACTTTCCTTTGAGCTTTTGTAATTGTGCAGTATGCTATTCAATCAACTTTTATGAAAAAGTTATTAATATATTGCTGTAAGGATTCTTCCGTTTTTCGTACTGTTTACATTATAATGTGAAAATTAGAATCCTTAGTGTCTTTGAAAGGGAAATAATTTATTATGTTGTTTGATATTAACAAAGGTATGGCAGTGAAGATGGTTTGGATTACTGGTTGGTGAAAAATTCCTGGGGGTCTCTATGGGGTGAAAACGGATACATAAAAATGGCAAGAAACAAAGGGAATAATTGTGGTATTGCCTCTTTTACTGGCTATCCTCTTGTATAAGAAATTTTAGCTGGTATTAGTACTAGAGTCAAGCCGCGCTATTTTATAGATCCATTAACTAATTCAGAATGATTGTATGAAGAACATGGCTGCCAAATTTAGCATCATCTGTTTGTACTAAATAAATACAGCTTCAACAGTTCAATTTATTATGCAATCATAACAGGTAATTATATAAATAACTTGGTTTGTAACAATTATTTGAGCATTTATTATTATGAGTCTGCAACACTATATGCATACCGTAACTTCTTCTGGCTGAAGCGGCTGTAGGAGTTGTCAAAACACAGAATATCTGTGGAGAGAAAGACAAATATGTACATATATTATTAATTTCAGATTCTTTGCAATTTATTTCAGTATGTAGAAACATTAGTTTAACGTTGTTATCTTCATTTAGCTGTGTAAATTTTTTCTTACAGGCTTTCTTTCAACTAGAGTAGATAAATTAAATACGATAATTAACTTACATGTTCCACTTGATGTACATGGAAAGGTGCCGTTTTGAATAAGAACGTGTGCATCAACCCTCCGGCAGTCTAGCAAAGTGTCGCCAGACTCATTTAACAATTGAAAGCCGATGTCATTTTTATCAGTTTTGAAAGACCATCTAAATGCGCAAACATAGGGATTTGGATAGGATTTTTAATTTGTCATTCGTTAATTTATTATTACGTGTGTTTACTTAATAATTATAGGATTTTTCAGATGGTTAGCGAACCTCAAAAGAGAATTGTCCTTCTCAATATTCACTTCCACTTTAAACTTTTCTCCCGGTTTTACAAGCGTGTGAATCATTTCGATCTCTGGTAGAGCTTTTTGTTGGTCAAAGTTGAAGTCGATCCCGTCAGACAGTTTGAACTGTTAAGGAGTTTACAGGAAATTGTATGATTTATTATCAAATTAGATGTTTAACTACATTCAGTGCTAATAAGTGGGAAGTAGAAAAAGCATTGAAAATATTTAAGCAGTATAATTGAATTCGGGTTTTACATTGAAACATGTTGTATTTGATCCACCGTATGCAGTAGGGAGAATTTCATGGGGAATGACTGACAGTATTGTGGGTCTCCATTCGGTGGTGTTGGTTCCAAAAATATGCACTTTGGATAGAGTTCGTGCTGTCAGAAGTGGCTTACAAATTCTGAACAGTATTTCAAAGATCTTCGGAGCTTAAAAAAGGAATCAAATTAAACTCACTATGCATAATATATATGTGATTATTATGTACGTGTATAAGTTTTCATAACCCAAAATTAAGAAATAAATAGATCAATAGTCCATCACTTCACTTACTATTAACAACGATTCCAACTTTCAAGATTTCCGGATGATTAGCTTCCATCCGAGTAAGTATGTGTAGAAGCATGTCGATAGCTAAAAACAACAATTTTTGTTTTATAGTTCAAGGTATGTTTGGAGAAACACTAATTAATTATAATATAATAAATTTCATTAATAAATTTTTATATGGAAGTACTTAAGTAGTATATACTCATGGTGTTAAAACGGAGTTTTTATCGATCGGTTTTGCAGACGCCGTGCGCGCGCGCGCGGTGTTGGACATAGAGAGAGAGAGAGAGGCGGC
>JAAXYX010000208.1:0-53229 GCA_036851915.1 Ptenothrix huangshanensis | reverse complement strand
TGTGGGTAAGCGTTACGTGTGCGTTACAGGCGGTGGGTGGTGGTCAAAAAATTCGATTTTTTGCGTGACGTAATACTTGAATCACCCCTTAGACAGCTTAGAAACATTAAAGTTTTGATTGAATTCAAATGTGATTTAATAAAATTATAAGTTCATCAATAAGTATTGACGTAGCTGATTCAAGATCTGTTTATTGGCATGTAAAGTGTATGAAAATTCGAAAGACAGTATTAATCATGTAATTATGTAATATAGTTATGCATAAGCTAAAGACTACTGAAAGATTATTGCCCCATCCATTGGCCTTGCGAGATAAACAAGAATTTAGGTTAATCAATTTAGTTTCTAAGTACTGTATTACATTATGTAATAAGTAAATTAGCTTTTACTCCAACAAAACTGTAATTTGAGAGTAAACATGAATCCAAGTCATTTCAGAGTTTATCGCGAGAGTCAATCTAGATTCTAGATTCTGCTTCATTATTATTTTATTACTACTGAGGGCTGGAAAAATATGAACAGCTCAAATAATTATATTGCTTTACAGCATGCATTAGTGTATTCAAATATTTATAGAAGGCTCTTGTATTGTTCGCGCAAAATAAATGCACCATATTGACGTTTTTTTTCAAAAATAACTGTAGGTATGTATGTTTTTTTTACCGTGAATTACACCCTTGCAACTTTCGCTTTCGTCCTTCACGTGTTGCCCTACTTCGAAAAAATTTAATTGATTAGAACATTTAGTGCTATTTTGAGGCATGTGTTAGACAGTTTTGTCATTTAAAAATGCCTATCTGCCCACATATTTTAAATCTTTTGTACATCCAATTAAATCTGAAAACAAAAGTTTGCTTTTGTTTCGTCCTGCGGGTGTAGTGTGAGGTGATTCTAATGAATTCATGATGTGGATTTAAGGAGTGAATAAAATTATATGTTTCGGCTTTGGAGCTATGTATATACGTAGTGTGACAACGTCACACTTTTGTTTTTGTTAATTCACTGGATTTGCTTAATAGTAATACTTGGTACATGAATAAGGAGTGAGCAAAACATTTTGATTGGCCCCTAGACTATTTTGAATGGCAGCTTCGGCCTCAAAGCGTTCAAAGAATAGAAATTTAAAATTGAAATGTGAACAACGGTTACATTCAACATTTATATTCGATGGCATTTCTTCGATGTATATCAATTGTATATCATTAACTAATTACTACCAATAAACTCCGTAATTGAGTAAGTTTTGTATGAACTTAACTTGACATTTAGGTAAGTGTACACACAAAATTCCATCATGTTTTAAAAGGTAAGGGTTTTACCGACTAGTAATCTAAACCCAAAGCGATATGATGGTCGGACTCAGGGGCATTTTTATTCCTCCCAGAAAAACACTTGGTTCTATTGCTATTCTCATACTGAAGTTAATGTTCACCATGTGTCCATTTTGCAAAATGCTTTGCTCCATTTAAAGCTTCACGAGTAAATGTCCTCATAATCTATATCTATTGTATCATCGTTGATGAGACCTTTGTTTCGTTCTTCGTCTTGTAAAAATTTTATGTCTGAGTAATTTTAATTTAGGGACAGTAGACTCATAGTCGAAAAATTAGTGTTCTATTTTATGACATCAGATTTGGGACAGGATTCTGCAAACTATAAATTAAACCTTAAGCCTTTATTTTTCTTTAAATTGTACTCGTATCATACTGCTCAACATCAATAAACATAACATACCTACATTTATATGGGGTAATTAAACATACATGTACCTACATACAATACAGATACTACTGTGAAGTCAATGGCCTTAAATATTTCCCCTTCCGCTTTCTTGTTACTTCATTAATTAATTGAACCCTATTCACGATTAGCTGAAATGTACAATCGAGACGCAACTCCGATGTAGTATTTACACACATACCAAGATGCATGCTTGTCTCTCTAAAGCAATTCCGAATAATGTGCCGCGTCGAACAGTATAGATAAATTGATGATGGGATATTACCTTGGATTATTTATTAAATTAGTGTCCTTAGTTCGTTGCAATTATGATAAAAGCTCTTCGATAGTGAGTGGAACAATGAAACACGGTACAGTACACGGGCTTAGTCATTTATAAGAGAATATTTTATTACCTTTAGGAGATAAAACTAGATCGTTTTTAGACAAGATTATTTCTGCCAATCGGGAGTTCAATAGTTTCCCCTTACAAAGTGTATACTTTTATTAGCATTATGTTTGTCAAATAACCTCAATATTCATTGTATAATATTATTCCAAATCCCAATCCTGGATGTATTAATCATTTTGTATTTAATTATTCTCTCATATACGGGTAATAATACAGATTTATACAACAATATAGAGTATTATAATTTTATATGGTAGGTAAATATAGATCATTACTTCATGTATATTCTTGCATATTCCACATACAATAATTACAATTACTATCACGGTTTCTCACAATTTAAAAAGGGTATAGTTTACGTAGTCTACTTAACTGGCAAGCAAACCAACAGTATCTAATTTCGATGTCCTGTGGATGTGGAGCAAAGAAACTATTATAGAAATAAATTGCATTTCAGAATTATCGGACTGAGGGAGGGGTAGAGTAAGATTCATTTAATTTGCTGTACGCTCGAAGCATCATGACTGATGTTCGCACTGACACATAGCTGGACTGACATGGGAGCGTTCCCGGGTGTAAAATCTGAATCAACCGAAAGGTTGTCAAAACTTATTGCGCCAACAGTGTAGACCAGCACCTGTATGATGATATTGGCTTATCGGTGCGAACTCCCATTTTGAATTTTTAGTCGACTCCCCAATTTTCAAAATTCGAAATTCCTTATGGGATTTTGCATGTAAATTTTTTCCCTGGGGTCCCCCTTCGTTTGATTCAGATCTTACATCCGGGATTGATCACGTGTGGCGTGTGAGTCTTGTTACATTTTTTAACCGAGAATGAACCTATTGGCCTTTTTAAAAATCAAATTTTCAATTCTAGGGGAACGAACCAAAGGAAAGTACCAATTTCGACCAAAGTAAAATGATCTGTAAAACCCATTGGGTTGTCCGCAGTTTCAAACAAGAGTTGGAGTCGGACTACGTTTACGTTACGAGATGAAAAGATCTGCATCTCAAAATTTCCACTTGAATGGACCCCGCCCCTCGAGCAAAAAAGAGTCTATGTGTAAACATGACTGCAATTAATGGTAGTGTTTATCATCTTTACTCTAAGTAAATGAGTAACGTTTAGTAGTGTCCCAGAGGCTCCTATTCTAACAGAACCATATGCAAGTAGGGAATAGAATAAATGATGATTATTTCGTATGACTCGGAAATGTGTACTGGTGAGAGAACAACAATAATAAATTATAAGTTCGAATGTACAAAATACATATTGGTACACATGTAATGACTTGTTCCAGGAATATTCTAATAATAATTTTGTGACGACGTGATAATTTTAACTTGGTAATTGAGGCGGTAGCAATTCATAAAATCTGCAAATGTTTATCAACTTCATTCATGGAATCATAATCTTGGGATAAACAGATACGCCAGCAAATTGCATTTTAATGTGGTACGAATTAGTACGTAGAATAAATTTGTTTTCAGTCATTTATATTTTTACTTAATTACATCGAGCAACGAGATAGACCAAATTAGTAAATGATGTGGTATAAGGTTGCAGTTGTATTATAGGTACCCAGGTAGGTAGGAAAAGGAAAAATGAGCACTCAACCACATCTGATTGGTGCGGATCATGGCAAATGATGCAATGGAGAAAATGGCAGGAGGGTAAGTAAGGTAAGTAACTACACCTACACTAACCAACTAATAAATCACCTACACAATGAAATGAAATGAGAAGATAATAATTAATTGTAATAGTTCGTAGTGATATGAATTATTCTCTAGAAAGATTCCGATGATGGTCTGCTGCTCTCCTGGGTGCACTTGGCTGACTCGTTTACTGGCATCCATTGCGTCCGAATTCTTTGGGTTTGTTGGGATTGTTGGCCAATAGCCAGTCAGCAAGCCACATAACTGGATCATCTGGACGTTCACGAACTAACTTGGAGAGACCAATGGTAAGGACAGGATGAACGTTCTCGTTCAGGTAATACGAAGCCAAATTGTCAGCGATTATGGGCTCCACGACTACTGCGCTCGCAATATTTGAATTATAATTAATGTCATAGATCCTCGAACTTGAAATTGAATGAATAAAGTCTGCATTGCTGCAGTGTTCGAAGGATAAGACTGTGACTACTAGGATTGAGCATTACATAGGCTTACATTCGGGGAAAAAGAAATGAAGCTCCCGCAAAGCATCTGCCTCGGAGGATGATCCGTGAAGTCCATTCTTTATATCACTGTCCGGGGTGCCGAATCTTGCCCGGAAGCAGTTGGGCTGCTCGGACCGATCTTGATATGACGGTGGACCGATGAGTCGGAGCCAATGATCAATTGCAGCAGGGCCAGAGAGAACCAGTGCCAAGATAGGACCACTGTATAAATGGGAAACAGCTTCAGAGAATCCCGGGGTCTCGTACATATCTTGGAAAAACTGGGACGCTTGTTCTGCAGTCAGTTGTACGCGCCTGACCTACAAATCAATGGTTGATAAATAAGTGACGACGTTTTAGAATATTTTCATATGTAAGTAAACACCCACGTCTCACATGCCATGCCGACGGCTAGCCAAGCTGCTGCAATTCACCTATTTTCTCAAATGCTCATATTATGGACCAATGATAATAATTACTTGTTCTCTCGAGTCAGCAGTCAAACAATAACAAAATGCTTACAACAAAACTTACAGAACAGACTGGGGCTATTCCAATTACAGTTTAACTATCACCACATGTCTCGTACTCACTTCCCTTCCCTTCTTACCCGTGCCCATGCCTTGGTTTTGGTCTTCCCATAGCATGGTCCCATACCCACCCACATTTAAGAAAATCAGGACGAAAATAAAGCATGCATGCATGTGAATTATATTAAAAGTCGACAGTTTGCTCTCTACCCCTCATCCCTGCTCAGCACTGTACCGGGTCTGCCATGCAATCGTCTGCCTACAAGACATTTTATTCATCATTGTTCAACCGTCTGCAAGATGTTTTTATCTGCCTCTGCCTCTCTGACTTGAACTTTTTTAATTTTTCTACTACTGATCGTACATGAGTCGCGTGAGTGAAGTGCTCGACTCGAGAGAAGGATTTCCATCCGTAAGCTATATCAGCTGTGGTAGTTGCCAACACAAGCAATCTTACAACTCTAACAACACAACACGTAGGCCTCTACGAATTGCATTTACACGGATTTTTACAGAAAATAAAAATCACAAAGTCTTATATTTCTTTTAAATTTATTTTACGTCATGCTTTGAGGTTAATTGCAAAAACACGCTTAATTCCCTGAATAATTTGTCAACGAGACTTTACTTTCGAACTTGCTTATTTTTCATATTCACTGCATTCTACACGGTGTACTGCACAAACACAAAACTTAATCGTCGATAAAAATAATACTACATATCATATTACGTCAAATGGGCACACTCACAATCAAAGCTTTCAAGTGCATAATTATTCTAAATATGAGATCATCTACGCTATCACCAGTATCAGTCTCTCCATAACTATTTCTGTAGCTAACAATGAACGTAGGATCCCATTCCAATTCGCTACTTGACTCAAACGTCTTCATTTTTGCTGACATTCAATTTCAATGTTAAATTGCTCTGAATCATGACCCTGCGTAACTATATGCATAGTAGCAGTATAACTTGGCCACCACTTTGAATATTCAAATAAACCAAAACCCAATACGTATGTTTTAAACCCAAATTCTTCCGGCTTAGACTTCAGGGATAGGACAGAATAGCTGTTAAAAATATAAATTGTCTAGTGCAGTTAGACTTGTTGATACCTTCAAAATTGCAAGTCCCTCGCGACGAATTAAGTTAATGATTTCATCCGAATGTTGGATCGCTTCCGGTTTGATAACAGCCAGCGTCTGTTCTAACTTCTCAATGATCTCCGAAGAGTTACCAAAATAATCAGCCAGACCGCTCTCACCCAATTGTGGTTCATTCATTGCAGGCAAGTCATTAGTAATTGACAATGCACCTTCACCTTCATACACGGTGTAGTTGTAGTCTCCATTTGGTGGCTGCATCTCCATTCTCTCAGAGTAGCCAAAGTCAGTTGGCTCCATATTTTGATAGCCATCGTCTGGAACTTGGCCATCCGGAAATAATTCGTATCCTCCTCCTCCGGGATTTTGCATTCCAGTAGGATCGTACTGTGGGTCTTTGAATTCCATTGGTCCTTAGTTTTTAATGTCAAGGTAGAAACAATTTACTCATGTAGGTATTCAACTTTACACCAATCAATGCTAATTGTTAGCGGCGGAACAGAAATAGCAAAAGCTGTCCTATTTTATTTTCTTCAATGTGCAACCGCAACAGCGAGTAAACGAAGGGAGTTTTTTCGGTTAGCTTTTATCACACAATTTTTTCCCACAAATCACATTAGTTGGGTTATTGTTACTGTTATTGTTTTCAGATTAGATTTAGATTGGGATCAACGAGAAAAGAAAAAAGGTACAGTTAGTTCACAGGCAAAGTAAGGAAAAGGATTCACAAGCCAGTATGAATGAAAGTATATCTGTGTATAAGTAATCGTCAGTATCAATATCAATATGAATTATACAAACAGCAGCTGGAATAAAAACCAAACCAAATGCCTTCTCTACTGCGAGAATAGGAATATGATAAGAATAAAATAACTATTCAATTCAAATTATGTAGGTAATATGTATGCCCTCTCTATTTCTGCAGCAATTGTACTCTAAGTCGCGTCCATTAAAATATTATTTTGTCAGTGCATTAATTACTACTTCACTTTTTTCCTAATTTTAGTTATTTGAAAATATGCAAGATTATTTGATTACTAGAAAACGAAAATTGATAGGCACTTCACGTGGCAACGTTCAAATAAAATTCACACAGTGACACACTGCCAGCCATAACCAGAAGGAAAACCACTTTTGTCCAAACCGAATTCCAACTGGGATTGCGACCACCTATAGACAGATACGATTGCTGTCAGAGCAAAAACTTGACTGGTAGTGAGTTATGCTGGCCTTTTCCTTTCCGCTGAGTGGAACACAGAGGACTGACGGATGTTCCTTAGAAGAGTCGATATTAAACGTGTTGGATTAGCAATCACATACATATAGACTTAAAACTGACTTTATGCCATACCATACCCTACCAAGCCTGTATTCCAGTAGCATCCAGGTATGAAAATCTGAAAAGGGAAAAGTCTGGAAGTTCCGATTCTGAATGGGAATTGGAATCCAAATGGACTGGAGGTCACCTACGAGCATAAAAGTTTAATGAGATTGCGTTCTTCGAATGAGAGACACTCCACTTTGAGCCTCCCCTCGCTCTCAGGTTCTCATTGTCAACTTTACTGTCTCTCGTCATGCAGTCATGAATTCATGAGACTCAACTTTACCACAACCACGTCAACGTAAGTATACATTCCCACTCCTGCTCTCCTTCTCCTAGTCATCGTCCACACTCTGGGATACACCGTCTTTCTCTTGGAGCAAAATCATATTAGCTATACATGGGGCTACCTACCTTTCCTTCCTTCCAGTCATTTGCAGCCGTAATAAAGCAACGCTAGTGAAAGCAATGAAAGAACTTTTGTAGACTACGTACCTCCACTTTCTATAAGCGGCGTAAGTGAGTTCCGAATTCATACAGTACGAGTAGCTATTATGCATTTTATAGCCCATCAACTACTTTAGTTCTATCTTCTGTATCCACACTTCACATGGAAGTACATAGTCCCCTAGACAATCAGCTCTTACCTTGAGCTCACATCCTTTCTTTGTATTATCACTATCCTTTATGCATTCTATTGGTGACTGTACATAATTTTTTCGTGCTGGTATTAGTATAGGTGCTTGTACTTCAGAATTTCTATTCTGATGCCTGTCCGTTTTAGATATGAGAAGGACTGACTGAGAAAGAATTAACTTGCATGTTCCTGCTCCTATGCTATTATCATTTCTTCTTCTTGGTTGCGGTTAGTTGTGATAGTAAATGTGCTGTTGGTGTTGGTGGTTATATGTTGGTAGGTGTGTAGGGAGTTTTAAGAGTGCAAGTACAGCGTCGTCATTTCGTTATTCTATTCGCTTGGTGTTGTCATAGTATCATCACACATCAAAACATAACAGTAGTCTACTCAGGGACCAGGGGCGACAAGAACAACTTCACTTTATATCTTACCTGAATTTCTATGCTAGTACCTCTATCTCATTACATTCAAAAACTCAAAATAAAAACTGAGCTCTGTGACTGTAGGTATACCAAAGGAGGTAGGGAATGCAATCTCGAGTCATTCTGAAAATGCCTAGATCGAGATTGAGACCATGATCGAAAGTGCAAGAGTCGTCATTCCCAACCACATAATGCGTACCTACTAATGCAATAAAATTACAAAATTTTAAACAAAAACGCGATAGAGGAGTGTTTGCCCGTAAGTTGAAGCATCTACCGTTTGATTGCTCAGCCCAGAAAACATTACAAGAATACGACCCAACAAAATTGGCTCTAAAAAAAGTACCAATTATAAGGGAGAATTATAAAATGTCTCGCCGGAGGGGATTCGCATTGAGTTCTTATTCCATCGAATTCTCGTTGACCTCCAAATTTTACACTTTGGGTGACATTTTTAAATGGTATGTGTTAATTCGTAACTGATGGCGCTAGAAAGCAAAAAACGGCTATTGTCAAAATTAATTTTTTGAAGATCTATTTTTCCCTCAAATTAGTTGTTCGTAAAGTATGTTCGGCTGTCGATGCAAATAATAATGGAATATTTTGAATTGAACCACCTGTGGTAATCACTTATTTCCAGCATTCTTGTAAAAATTCTTTGCGCCTGCAAAGGGACCATCACTATTTTTAATTGAAATCATTCATTTGGGATATCTTGAGTGTGAAAAGCTGTGATTCGTGATTGCGGGAATGTAATCCTTACATGTAGTTAGTTCTTTGTTATACACTATGCACAGTTTTCCCCGATCTGCTTATCTTACCGGTTCAAATTCGTCAAAAAAGCAAACCACCCCAGCGTGATGGTGATAGCGTTGTAGTTGGTGTTGGTGCATGAGCACCGAAGAGTGATAGTTTGTAAAGGTAACTTCTCTCGTCAATGTCACACTCTGTACCGTAGGATTCTTACCAATTTAGCCGTGAAATAAAATTGATTTGCATTGCTCATCATGTATGTTCAAGGGTATCCTTTATTGTATTTTATTTACACAGTCTGGGTATAAATAGACTTTGTTCTCAAGCAGCAGCAGCAACAATAATAACAGTAGCCAAGCCGAAGCCAAAGAATGTCAAGAGAACATCAAAAGCCACTGCCACAGCTAAAGCAAAAGCCAAAGTAAAAGCCAAAACCATATAAAAAAACAAGCAAACGTATCTCCCAGCAGTTAGTTACAGTCAAGATAGCAATACTTTAAGTGCCTATGCATTTTTCATCCTAACTAGCTACATACTCATAAATAACTCCTTGCACTATTACTATTATTATTGTTATTACAAATACAGTGCACTTTTATTTGACAATGGACACAAGCTTTTATTCAATTTTCGCACCTAAAGTTTTTGATTCGTAACATACGTTATCTGGAAAGGAAACTTGAAGGACCTACTAGTTTGATTGTATATGACCCTTTCCTACCCTGGATTTGACAAAAAATTTGATTTTAGTACACATAAACTAAACTTTTCTCAAGTGTAGTTATAATTACAATCATTAGCGTACTCTAACATGCCCTATCCATGTTATCGATTACCTATTATAAATAGTAAATAGTAGATCGGTTAAAGCACGAACATTAATTTCTTCCGTTATACACTGCACTACATTGCATTACATTGTCATACACTCAACTTGCCATCCCATCATTTTGAACCAAGCTACACAATGGCAACTTACGTATATTTATATTCTTCAGCCACAAGACACAGAATCTATTATTAAGTAATTGCCATGAACCCAGATATATTTCAGTACATCTTCTCACCACTACCACCCCTGGAACTTTGACGGAATGAAACTGCAAAGCAGAAAATTGCAAATCGCTCAAAGCAAAGCGAAGGAAATCTTAAATAGCAAATTCAACTCTATTGAAGCTGTCTACTAGTAATAATTGTGCTCGAGTTTCTTATACTACCTATCTACAATGTAAAATGTGATGTGAGACAATATAACCCTTGAAGCTGAAGCCATCCGACTCGGCATCGGCATATAGGAATCGACATCAGCATCGGTATACTTGGCACTTGGCAGTACTACCCATTTCTCATGGTTACGTTACGTTGCACGGGGAAAACGCGAAATGGATGTGGAAAACAGTTCGTGACAAGCTCGTGTTCGGTTTACAATTAGAGGAGGAGAAGGGTTATTTATTGTGCTCTTTTGCTGATTGAATGACAACCGTATTTGCTATTTACCGAATGCTCAATTATTTAGTTATGTATGGAAAGCAAGGAATACACGTCAAATGCAAATATTTTCCATTTTCATACTAATTCTAAAGTTGAAACAGGTCCTTTTCGTTTTATAAACCCCTCGATGTTTACTCTTAGCCTCATGCGCATATATGTCCTAAATGCACACAGTACAGTAGATATTCATCAATTCAGTTCACCTTTTTTGGTTGCCTAAGCGTTGCATGGTGCAGTAAAAAAACAAAATGCCTGTCTTTATACGAAAGAATAATGGAGGTGCTAATACCAGAACCAGCCATAGCCAGAACCAGAGCATGAACTAGCACCAACGTTGACTGAACCATAACTAGAAGATAAATAATTGCTTGGCCCAGCTAGACTCTGGTTTGACTGGATGTTCTTTAGCGACTACCGTACGGAAAGACATGAGGACGATATCTTTAACAAAATATCAATAGCTACAGATATCTGCATCGAGGAATAAGAAGTGCAAAACGGAGTAGAATAATGATGAATAGAGGACAGAGTGAAGTAAAGTTGACATTGATAAATAACAACGATAGAAAAAGAAGAAAAGTCGGTGTGTAAACGTGTGCAATTTCGGAAAGGTGACAAACCCAAGTAGTGTGGAAAATTGACATAATTCCCATTAAGTAAATGCAGTGTGTCCACTGCCACATCCGCGGACTTGTGAGAGCACATTTACAATAGAAAGAGGTTCTTTCTATATTTGATGCTACACATTTGACCTAAACCTGATATTGACTCAAAAACTCGAGACTGGCCATCAAGCCATCATGCCTTGTCTCTGGTAGTAGAAGTACGTACGAAGTAGTCCAAAGCAAAATATACAAAACAACTCATTCCAAGCTCCGACGTAGAGAAATATCCACTATAGTTAGTTCTAATGGTTCGACGACTTTCACGTCACTCCTTGCTCAGGTTTCATACCAAACCAACAAGGTACATGCAATTATACGTGTATACGCTCGTCCTGGGTTGTCCTGCATCTATTGACTATATTAGATCGAATTGACATTGTAGTATCCCAAGGTTTTCTCATTTAATTGATACTTAGTAATAAATAACAAGGTATGCTATTGGCGTAATTACAGTTACTTAAATATACTCGTGGCACATATGTACAGTAATGCAACCGCAAACCTCCCCAACAAGACCTAATCCAATAATCCAATCCAATCCTCTCCAGTTCCGTCCAGGTCCAGTCCAGTCCAGGGCAGTTCAATTCAATCTACACGCAAATTCCATTCCAGGCATTAACTAAGGAAAGGTATTCATTTCGCAGCGGTTCACCGTTTCTATTTCCCCTTACTACTATTACTCGGGATTTTTCCAAGTTCGAGTTCCAATCGAGCACCCCCGTAGCTTCTAAATACCCAGCCCACTGCCCTTGATAATCCACATTCACTACCAACTATACTAACGTGTCAATTTTTCACGAGCAATGTTAGCATTGTAATTAATAATTGACAACTCTCAGAAAGGATCGTTAGAGGTTATGAATTTCGAATTCCCATTTGACATCAAATAGCTATTTGTAGTGTATTGGGTACTTAACTACATCTATTCACTTTACATTCGTAATTAATTTTGTCGAAAACATTTTTCATTTTGAATGTCTTTTCAAAGATAGATTTCTTTCTGCACATTTTTTGGCAAACCACAAACTTCAAATTAAAAGCTTTTGTGGTTTATAAATGTTCAACGCTACGCTATGACTTTATGACTAAGCTGCTGTGCTGGAACTTTGTATTCTCAACGCATCAACATACTTAAGTACCTACTAACTACTAACCTACCGTAAAACTTCCAATTATTCTAATAATTGGAAGTTTCTAAGCCTTTAAGCCTCTAGTAGCTCCCCGTCTCTAATAATTCCCGGGGGCAAAGAAATAGGACTAGAAATAATTCCCCGCCTCTAATAATTCCCCGGTATATTAATAGAAGCATGCACTCATATTCCTATGTTACTACTGTTAGTTGACTCTTAATCTGATTGGATTATCGCTGAAGACAACAAATTTTTCACAAAAGGAGAAAATATGAAGAATTTAGATTTTTAGCATTTAGAATATGTAGTAAATTCTAAAACTTACACTTCGTGATGTCTATAGCATTTTAGTTTATATAATAATAATGGCAGCATAAACTTTCGAGGTTGGTAATAATTCCCCGCCTCTAATAATTCCCGGGTCTGAAGTGTTGCTCACCAAATAATTCCGCGGGGAATTATTGGAAGCTTAACGGTATGTAAGCAAAGGCAACTGATATGATGTACTGAGGTGCTGAGGCGTCGGACACAACTATGCATTCTCTTACATTCGGCGTACCTAATGCGATTCTTGTGACTAACGTAAGCAAAGTGGAATGGCGAAAATAAAAAGAAGTGGTCTTCCAAGACGTTGAACAGTCAAGTCAAGAGTCAAATGGAAGATATGCTATGCAAATTATAACTGTAGAATTTTCCAATTGCCGTTTAAGCGATTTTGACTGAATTAAAGTTAAGTTACCTTGAGAATTTTGATTATAGGATAATTTATATATAATTACATGTATACTTTATGGATTCGAACGTGAGTGCAACCCACAGTGACGGAATTAAATGAAATGAATTGAAATGAAATGAAATGAGATGAGATGGAGGCAGTAGGTAGATTAGTATATGAGTATGATGTGTTGTACTACTAACTGAGGGAAGTCCAAAAAAAGACGAGAGATTTAGAGCCAGCGAGTAGAATGTATAAAGGAGTAATGCAATGCACATTAAAATAAGTATTGAAATAAGCTGGTGAAATTCACTGGAGCGAGATTGTGTAGTAGGGAATAATTTATTAGCTTGAACAAGATAATTATAAAGAAGTAAAGCTTCCAATAATTATAGTCGGGAGAGAGTAATGCATAGCTGTGGATATGCATGTCCGTAGACTTGCTACTTTGCACCCTACATAATAGTATAATTATGTGAGGATTATATTGTCTCGTCTCGTTGTCGTCGTGTATAGAGTCCAAGAAGAAGTCGTTGGTAGTGAAAGGAAAATAAAAATAAATACACATTAAAACCCGGTAATGTACTCAGCATTCTTATCGTGTTTCTACCACAGCCTTGATGAATGCTGTAATATCCGTCGTGATGGTTAATGGGACAAACCATGAGAGGAGATGGAGGAGAAGAGAATCATAAATGCTCCGTTAAAAAGTCTTGGAAAAATCCCCGGCTGGGAAGCAGATGCTTTGAGCTTCTGCCGCTGACCTTCACATTTTACACATGTAGAAATATTTGCTTGCTTTGATTTCCACGCTAGCTGAAAGAGAGACTGAAAGATTCGACTGCTTCAACTATACACGCCTTTCCTTTCCTTGTCTTCCCTTCCCGTCTTCCCATCTGCATATTATGGACCTTGTTACTCATTTACATATTATTATTTGGTTAACCCACAGCACACTTTATTTTCGGGCTTGCAAACTCATTTTCGTCACTATATCATACTCCTTTCACAGTTCGTATGTACCTACCCATTGTCTGTGCACTGCGCTATGCCACATTAGATGAGAATGGGAGTATGTACATAGTGGAATTGCATGTAGGTATACACATTCATATGCCTATTTTGCTTCGAATCAACCAGCCACAACTACCACTAGTAGCTCTATTACGACATAGGACTCCATGTAAAAACTTGACATTCGTTATCTAAGGATGAATGCATGAAGCCAAATTTCTGCACCCCCATTAACAATTTACGCTTTGACTAATTTATTTTTCTTATTTTACTCACTTCACAATTAAATCTTCTTTCATTATCTTCGTTTACTTCCTTCATTCCACAGGATTTTCGCAAGTGAGAAAAATTGTAACGGAGCCACCACAAATTCTTTCATTCACATTTCGTGAACATGGACAAAAAAGTTTGGAAGTTCAAGACAGTCAAAGCTGGAATCTTGTCTTGAATGTCTTCATTTTAATAGCTTAGTACTCTCCAGTGGAATGCATTAGTCAAAGACATGAGATCTGTAGGTCATAGTCGTAAATTACAGGGGATGCATGCAAAACGTCATACCAGCAGCTACATACGCTTTCTTTCATCTCCAAGGCAATCGACAAGTTATGACTTTTATCCACTATCTCATAGGATCTTGAGCTTTGTAAACTTAAACGTGATATACTTAACCTCATCATGTAAACTTTGAGGAAATAAAATGGGAATTAATTAAAAATAACCCGAGTAATCATCCATCTTCCAGTCAGATCGTTCTGGTTTCCTTAGCTTCGCGATTAGATCCGATGGAACGGGAAGGGAAGTCACGCATGATGCATGGATCATCGTATCATTCCGCTTTCCAATTATATAATGTGGGCTATAGTAAACTGTACACACTACATATATACACACATATCCACCTAGAATCATCAGGTGGACGAAGGAAGGGTATATACGTGCCTATAAGGATCTCAAAATTACGGAAGAGAAATTGAATCCGTTCAAGTGTGCCTAAACATGTGTGATCATGTTCAGCTACAGCTACCGCTTCTGTGATGGTATTAGTGTTACCGTACGCATTGCACGAATTCAATCAAAATCAGAATCTTTCCGTGTAGGTAGGTAAGCTCTGTAGGTAAGTGTTTGCGATAGGAAGTACGTAGTAGCTTTTGGTTACAAAATGCAACCAATCTACATACATCGAGTTGGGTCATAAACTATAATCTGACTGTTTTACTAGTAATCACATTACAGCTTTTCTAATCTGTAATAGCATGAAAGGGAAAAAACGGAGAGAATTAAGTAACACTTGGAGGAGCACAGTGGGCCATTAGCCAATATTTCTGTACATAATTCAATGCAACTAATCCAGTGTGGAGGTTTGTATTGGTTTCCTTGGCTTTGGTTTGAGTTGGTCTTGCAGGAGCCTAGGTACACTAAAAGGTAAAAACTAAATGCATCTAACTAAAGCCATCAACTGTAATCCTATTTTATACAATCATGAACGCATCTGAAGTCGTCTTAAAACGCACCCCACAGTTGAATTACAATGATTGGCTTCCAGATGCGTTTCCTCATTTTTATGATGATTTTTACAGTGTACATCAATGCCGGGAAATGTTTGCAGGTAGTGCAAGTCTATGAATTTCAATTCAATCTTCATCCCAGGCAGATTATGCTTTAGTACATGACATGACTTCCTTGGTGGTGGTTGATGGTGATGTAGGAACTATCATTGGAATTGGAAGTTGGATTCGGATTTGGATTTGCATTCGGATTTAGCATACATCATTACAAATATATTAGGCCAAGTGTTTAGTAGTGCCATTAGATATCACAGTATCAGTTCAACTAGTCAGTATAATGAAAGAGGGAAAAGCTCCAAATCCTTCAGATAACATAATGACACATTATTTGCCGTTCCCGTGCATTACCATAACAGACTCCACTACAGCTTTGCTTACACAAGCTTAAAGTAGAAACCAGGAGCAAACGGAGAAGTGGAGACATGCATCCATGAGATTAATGATAAGTTGAGACAGTGGCGGTAGTCGTAGTAATAGTAGTAGTACCTAGTCGTAGTATTAGCAGTAGTAGTAGCAGTTGCAATACCAGTAGGACCTGCAGCAGTGGTGGTTGGCATATAGATTTGTGCTCGTAATAATAATCTACTAGCACTACTACAAGTACAAGTAAAAGTAGAGCTACGGTCTCCCAGCTTTCTTATCCATTACCCAGTCTTGCAGTTGAAGTCGTGAAGGAGCTTTGCTGGAACTTGTAGCTCTGCACTCCCCGGATTATGTAGAACAGATGTACTTATATGTAGGTTACAACCCGTTCAGACAGCATATGTGGTTAGTGGATGTTCCCAACTATATGCTAATCCTAATCCTCAACCTCATCCTCTCCCTTATGATGACACGAAAATCACGGAAAAAGCAAAAGCACAAAAAAGACTACGATGAGACAAGACTTCTGAACAGTTTAAAGCGTTAAAAATAGTTGCAAGTCTGAAAACGGTACAATCGGCTCTTTTGTGTCAGTCCTTTGCCTTCCACCTTCACCGTCAACCGTCAGGCATACAGATACAGACACGGAGAACAACACACGTACTCGTTCCGTATGTACCTCATCACAAAAAAGTCCAGATCAATATAATAAATGCCATACGAAACACGAAAATGGCTTAGGATTACATTTTCTCTCAAGTCCTACTCGCGATGCCAAACACCAGTGCTAGAGCCAGTACAATCACGGATTCTGCATTTCATATTTACGTGTTAGTGCCAGTGGACATGCAATTTATTTATGCACCCATACCCACCTTATGTATCTATGTAGCTCACGAGTTCAATCAATATGAACCCACACAATGTAAAAGACACATACATGCTATTAATTACATCAAGGAAGTATTCATAAAAGGATTGATTGTGACTTGATGACACTGCAATGTTCAACGAAATCTTGTTAAGATTACATTGTGCAGATAGCAGGTGCATTAATGAAGGTCATAGTCAACACCAGCAGTCAGGGGCGATTCCAATTCGATAAGATGAAAGAGGAAGTAATCTTGTTGCTTAAGTCATCGTATAAAAACTAAAATAGAAATTGAAACCCTATGCAAGTTCTTACTACCACGCAAATTCCGAATACGGTTTTCAATCCTCCAATGCTCAATAATTTAAGAACCATTTTTCCTAGTTAATTAGGTCCTAATTTAACTAACAGTACTCTATTACAAAATTACGAAGAATCAAGACATTTAGGGCAGGAATACGGCAAATTGAATTACCTATGTGTGTAGCTAGCTAAGTTCACAAGTTCGCTATACTTTTTACTAGTTTAAGACTTTGGAAACCTATTTGGAATCAAGTACTCGATAGAATCGCTTTTTATGTCAGCATAAAATATTTAACTGCGGGAACAGCGATTGTTGTGAATATGGCAGAGTTTAGCATTAGAAAAAGAAGGGACGGACTACCTGGAAGCTGTTCGGAAATATCCCGTCGAAATGACGGGCCTCCTCCAAACCGAATGCCTAATATTATCCCGAAGGAATATGCATAGTTTGGAAGTGGAAATAGGAAGCCGACACAACTTGCAGACGATACTGAGACTCTGAAGTAAAATCAGAATGAGAAGGGAAGTCCCAGTAGCTCTACATTTTCATTTTACAGTTTACAGACAACATTACCATTAGGAATAATGTGAGTAGGGATAAATGCTGGCCTGGGTTATTCGGTGCTGGGGAAATGCAGAATTAGGAATATGTGTTGAACCCAGTATGGATTTCATGTTCTGTCTTAACCATGTTTTCTGCATTTAAACAATTATTTACTACTAAAACAGAACTAAACCAAACACGGGTTACGTAAGAACGACGAGGAAGAGGACGTTTTCTAGGCTAAGGAAGAGGGGTAGGAGCCGGAACAATCGCACCGAGTTTGATATGCATAAGTACATAAGTACTTGTGCTATCCAAGCAATATTTCGTGATTCGAGTAATTCTGTGCAGTTACTGGTGAAATATAAATACAATTTATTGGGTAGAGTGGCTTGTTGGTGCTCCTATAAGAGAGGAGCGTAGAGGACACAAACAAGTGAGATCAATGTTGCTGCTGTTGCTGCTTTGGGGAAGTCTGAATGTATCTTGTGTATAAAATGTCTCTGAGATGAATGGTACACTCGTACATGTGAGACGTGCTGTTGTGGGACTGGTGAGTGTTGGAAGTCAAAAGTGGAATAAGTTGAGAATAAGTTGAGAATCACTTACATACGTTCATAAGATAGTAAAAGATATTAGAGAGTCGTTGTAGTTTTGCAGTTTTCTTTTTTCCTCGGCCTAAGTTGTGTGAGTATGTGATGCGAGTGGATTGTGTTGTCGGTTTTAGTTATCCCACCGCCTTGAGTATCCGTCTCTCCGAATCTACCGAATCAGAATATATTTACTACAGCGGTGTTTGCCCGAGTAAGAAATGAAGGATTGAGAGTCACAGTCGCTCTCTGTTTCCTTGGCACACCAGACTCGACAACTATCAGCATTAGACATTACGCTACCCAGCACTATAGCAGTGCTACACACTGCCTCATCCCAACAACTTGACAAAACTTTTTTTCTTCCTTTTTTCCTCCTCTTGTTCCTATTTCTTGTCAATCTGTCCTTCCTGATTCTTCTCCTTGTCTTATGTAGTCGTGACTTTTGCTCAGCTTACTGCTCCTGCCTCTGTCCTCTACAATCTACACAGTTTCCTCTCATCGCAGACTAAACGTGTTAGTGGTACACATAATTACATAGACACAGACACCCTCGCACACAATCAGCTTCACATTCACTCAATATGAAAAATAATTATTTCATTTGTCTTTAGCTTCGCGGTTTTTCCTCTTTTCAATATCATTGTGATTCTTCCCTTTTTGCCGGCAACAACGTTTTCCGTATCTACTTTTACTGGCTACCTTGTATCTTGCATAGGAGATTGCAGTTAAAGTTTATACTCTACCTCCACACCTACAACTCCCGGTTTCTCTACAAACAAACAAAGAAAACAAAACACAACCAAGCAAAGCAAAGCAAAACACACCCCAAATCAACCCAATTTAATCACTAAATTCGTGAATTCCAATCACACTATTTGTTTTTGTGAAATCAAACATTAGCATTAGTAAAGAGTGTGTCTTCCGAAAACAGTGTCTGAATAGTACTTGCTACTTATACGTGTGTATGGGAGTGATTTGAGGTTATTTTTTAGCGTTTTATTATCATTTCTATCGTAAGCTTGTCATTTCCATCTCCCTAGTTTTTTGTTTGCCAGACGAACTCAAGTTTTCGTTTATGTGAAGGTTGTGTGTGTGTATGTGTGTGGAAAAGAAAGGGGAAAAAAGGGTCTTGAAAGTAGATTTTGTTTTAAAAATCACATTCACAACTTTCGTGGATAGTTTCCAAAGAATAACATTGAGCATTTACGTAGGACTGTTAGCACAGAGCACCCGAAACGAACAGAGAGCTGCCACGCAGAAGGAAGCCAGAAACGGGATTGCTGTTCCGGGTTCTTACGCACACAAACCATTACGGCAGCTCTAAATCTAAATCATCTCTGCTCCTGAACTAAATTCTCTTTTCCTCACATATATTTATACCTCGGCTCACCGTACTGTACCATCTGCACCCTTTGAAATTTCTATTGTCATGTCTTTGTCAGCGATTTCATAAAGTCCCTGTAGTACGCAATTAACTATAATAATGTATTGATTTGTTCCAGGAGTGAAGTTGAAGTAACCGATTGGTATACGACGAGCCTTCACTTGCTCAAACACCACTAACCTGCAATTACCAAAGGCAGTCCCGAAACCAAAGCCCGTGACAACATTTTCCCGCTGAAGATGGTTTCAATTATGTCGCAATAATTTGCAACCAACTACGGCGTCAAGTTCAGGGATTGTGCCAACGACGAGCAGACGAACTGTAACTGTGTGCGGTGAAATGTGCGTGTGAGCAAATGCCACTGTAATCGTTTATTAACTTCTGAATGAATTGAGTGAATTAAGGATTCGTTGGTGATTGACTCGCACAATTGTGCCGTTGGTTTGACAGTTTTTGATTATGGCTTAAGATCAAGGAGGATAATTAATTTATTGCCTAGTCATCATAATTAAAAAGTTACGAAAACGAACATTGTGAACCAACAAGTGATTCAGTATTTTTTTCGAGACAATTTCATGTGGACGGCTGTAATAAGCTTGAACATTTTCTAGATTACAGCATTCGTTCCTATTCGAATAAAAGAGTCGTAAAATGTCTGGTGTGGGCCCTGTGGGCGAGCAACAGGTGCAGCAGCAAATTACTCAAAATAATCAGGAAGGTAGTGCCAGTGGAAATGCCTTAGTGTCTGCAGCACCCGTGGTGGAAACGGTTGTTAGACAAACTCAAAGTTTTGTGACCACGTCGACCACATCATCTGGTTCCGGGGATAATGTGGGTGGGCTTTCGACTGAAGGTGTTGCGTCTTCGGAGGTGAGGAAACCACGATGTATTTTATGCCCTTCTTGCTTTCGACACTTGTTGGAAATCAAGTGCAATAAATTCTAATTAAAACAAGGTCGATTCCATCAGGAGACAGCGAAAATTAACAAGGCTTCCGGATTTAGCCTCGGCAAGATTCAATGTACTGCACTGAATGAGAGAGAAATAGTAACTTATTATAATGACACAAAAAAGAAAATCTTTGTTTTATTTATTTGAAACATTATTTATGATATTTATAATGTTATTATAATAATAAATAATCGAGCTGGTACTAACTGTTGATGTTATACTATTGTAATAGGTACTGTATAGATAAATATGATTCTGGATATTGGTTGAAAATGGGTCTGAAAGAAATTTTGCCTCACGTCACAGACTTTTAGTTTAATTTGATAACGAATGTTTGTGTGTACTATTTATATAAAATGTCAAGTTGCTTAGCACTGATTACAAGGAATATTTGATGGAAGCTGTCAAGTGAGTAAATTGCTCGTCTGGTAATTACTCAGTCAGCGTATTCACAGCTGTTTCTTGTGCACAGTATAAAAATATGCTGCAGTCTTGTGCTTGCCGAGTCGTGGCAGGAAGCGAGATATTTTCCTGCATAATATAGCATGGAAAATAAATTGCGTTTTTCCTTTGCGTTTCAATATAGAATATTGAGCTACAGAGTGACAAAAGTAACGGTACAAATATATTTACGCATTTTCAGGTAAAGGAGTCTATGAAGAACCTGGTGGAAACATTTGAGCAGATTTTATCAACATCAACTGATGGGATCGCTGCACCGCCAATAGACTTGCCAAGTACCGATAATCCGACTAGTGTCGCTAATGCAGCTCCCATTGCATTAGGTGCATTCGTGGCTGCATCAGCTGAAGCTGTCAACTTAAAAAATGTCCAAGTATTAGGAGGAGTGCAAGTTTTGCCACAAATCCCGCCAACACATTTAAAAGGACAAGTTGTTGAAACAGCCTCGGTGACGGCTGTCTCCGCTTTATCTTCAAATGAAAATAATTCAGCTGAAATTTCTCAGGAAGCCGTTCCACAAGAGAAGCATTTCCATGCCCAACAGCAGTTACTCAAGCAACAGCAGCAGCAGTTTCTCCAGTTGCAACAATTGCAAGCCATGCAGCAGCGTCAATCCCCTACACAATCTCAGTTGCCGACCCAGCTTGTTCAAGCTCAACAACAGCAACAATTACTGGCTCAACAGCAGCAGCGACTGAAGGCCCAGCTGCAGGAGGAACTTCTTGCTCAGAAGCAGAAGCAGTTACAAGCCCAAAAACAACAGGAATTGTATGCCGAGCAACAAAGACAACTTGTAGCTCAACAGGAAGCAGAGGCATTGGCACAGCAACGACTTCAAACTGAGGCCCAGCAACGCCAGGAACTTTTAGCTCAGCAGCTGGAAGATTTGAAGAATCAGGAATCGGAAACCCAAAGACAGCTTGAAGAACAGAAGAGATTAGAAGCTCAACAGCAATTAGAAGAACAACAGAGGCTCGAAGCTCAGAGACAGTTAGAAGAACAGCAACTATTGGAAGCTCAGAGACAACAACTGGAGGAGCAGCAAAGGCAAGAAGCTCAGCGTCAAGCTGAAGAACAGCAAATTCAGGAAGAGAAGAGGAGATTGGAAGAACAGCAAAATCTGGAGGCTCAAGGTCAATTGGCCGAACAGGCACAACTGGAGCAGGCAGAACAACCCCAGCCACAAACTCAAGAACAACCATTGGAACCACAACAGCAGCAAGATGAGCCTGCCCTACAAGTCCAGACGAGTGAAGAAGCTGCTCCAGCTCCAGCACCAGAATCAGCACCCCAAACTAATGAATTGAATGATCAACAAACCATAGATGCTCAACAATTGGCCGAACTAGAGTCCCAGATAGGTCAGCTAACTGCTAATGAACCCGAAATACAGGAGGATGCTGCAGTAGCCCCGCAACCGGAAGTTCCTCAACAAGCACAGCAGCTACAACAACAACAACCCCTCTCAGCTCCTTCTCAAGTCCAGTCTACCCTCAAACAAAATGGTGTTGCCCAACTCGTTGGTTCCGAAATCCAGCAAGAGTCAATTAAAAATGCTCTGAAAGAAATAATCAGTGAGATCGACAAGGTAGTAGACTCGGATGCAGCCGAATTTTCCTCATATCCTCCAGCTGTTGTTCATCACTCATCCCCACCATCTTACTTTCTCTCCCAGAACGGCATTGATAGCAATTCTATTTCTGTCACAAATGGTCATTCAATCAGTTCTTTTCAGCAGCAGCAAATCCAGTCACAATCTTTCAGCGAAATCCAAGCCTCCTCATCCCAGTCAATTAGCAATGGAATCTACGGAACTGGAGCTGAATATTTACAGGTATGTTGACACCTTTTACGTCTTGTAGTACACATTACCATTACCATTACATCATACCATCATTTGCCTCACAGTTGTCAGGGAGATCATCTTGTTTTTCTTAAACTGCAAATATTCATTCATCATAACCAGAACGCACAGGATAGTTCTGAGGCGTAATTGAAAACATGCATAACCATTGGATTAGCATCGAAAGCAGCAGTAGCTCAAAGACAGCCAAAATAGTAGCCTTCGCTGTGCAAAATGTATACCCATGTAAATTGTTTGTCAATTGGGCGAACCCGAAGCCGTTATACACGGTTAGAGCACATTATGGCAAATGCTATTATGGTTTTTGAATGCAGCAAATCCGAACGCTGTTGTTGACATTTGAGAAAGATTGTTTTGATTTTTAATACCTTTGAAAAGAAGTGACACCTAAAAGCTATTGCGTAAATTCGTGAACTTACAAACTTTGTTTAGCCATTTACCTCCTTGCTGTATTTATACTGCCTTCTCCACGCTTCCCCTCGTTTTTGGGTACGTTTTACGTTACCTTTTTCGCATCCACAAGAGTTACGACGGGTGTAAAGTTTGACGGTGATACTTGTGCGATAAATGTATATGAATGTAGAGCAACGGAGTCATCCATTGCCAGTTGTCACCCACGCCTAAATTTTTATTATGAATCGGAAAAAGTCATCGTGGGTGAAAATGAGGTTGTGTTTACGCAGTCAAATGTAAATATACCTTCCATTTTATTCCATGATTTTTTCCATAGTCTTCCCCATACATACCAGTTTGCATGTTCACGGTGTAAGTGTTAAGTATTATTTTTTGCTCATTTATCTTCAACTCTTTTTACTACTTGCATGTGTTCATGTGCTCGTATTTTGAAGCATGTAATTTAGAAATAAAAGTCAAGATTATTTTTCATTGATGAGGCAGTATATTTTGGCTCCACAAACAAATCAGTGGAAGGAGTAATTATAGGTAACTCTAATAATCAATTCCAACGTGGATGCATTTAGGAATTGAAAATCCTTGAAACTCAACCTTCTTTATCTTATCTTATATTTTGTATCTTGTCTCAACTCATCTCAACTCTTGCTTGCTATTCATGTGCCCATGTCTGATTGTTTTGTCAGTCTCAGTGTCCCCAGAGCCAATCCAATCATTCTACTTCTACCAGCACATCACTCTTTACATCTCCAAACTCTTCTTCTATCCCTATCGAAAAACCGAAATGTGACGAGATAAGCACGGATAACGATCACGATATCCACGATATCGGAACATCCTCCTCATTACTCAATTATTTCCTTCGCCGTCCTTCAACGGTCACTTCGACTGTTGAGAGTTCACTCACAACGCCAGCATCAACAGCAACTCCTCTGGTTCCGCTTCCCCTACTGCATTGTCTAGACTCTTCCTCCACTTCTACTGCTACTAGTACTGCTTCAACCACTTCTAGTATTTGTTTAGGAACCCTTTCTCCCTCGCAACCTGCCTGTAGTCGTTCCACCTTGAACAAACTATTATCTTCCCTGAATACGACCACCACGATCACCGACCACACTTCTTCCACCCACAACATAACGACCAGTAAGCTGAGTACAAGTGCATCACCGTCGACTTGGAATCAAACCAAAAGCCCAGGCGTCTCCGACAACTCCAGCCACAGTCAGAGCGATAGAAACGAAAAGTCTGTGATGATCATGATGGTAGGTACAGTGATGATAACATTGACACTTGCACTCTTAACGACTCGTTTTAAGCAGGACTTTCACGTATTTGCTTACAACGTCAACTGTAGAATAACAGATACTTTCCAACATACATACCTAGTTACTTACGCAGTAGAAAGTGAAACTTCGCACAATCAACACGAGCACCACTGCTACTCTACCAATGTCGAATACTAGCACCGTAGCTATCACTCTGCACATCCAAGCGATGCTTCTATCGTGTCATCTTGTACCCGCAATAAATGAGCACAGTGGTTTCCTACAAGTCTTGTGGTGGTCTTGCGAAGTTACACCGTCATTAACACGCTGGATGTACAAACTCAAAAATATAATATTGATTTCATTTAAATGGAAGAAAGTAAACGCATCCTGCTATGTCCTGGTAAACTAAATGTGATTCTCGATTGTCCCAAATCTTTTTTCCTCTCCTATACCAGTTTTCTCGTGACGTCTTCACTTGTTCAAATTGCCACAAATTAAATGTACTCGTTGTTACCTCTTTTTTAGTAGTTGTTAGCGTGATGACAAGATAAAAGAAAACAGACGTAGCAAGCTTTTTTTCCTTTCTGCTTTACATTGCATGTCTATAGTCAGTGTCTCCTGTCCCCTTGCTTTAACTTTATCCAAATGTACTTACGCCCTGCCAACTTATTTCTTATCAACTTTTTTAATCCACTCTTTAAAACTAAATATCAATAATGCGTTCAACAGATTAAGCTAACACAAATATAATTATGTTACTATTAACTAAATCACGTCACTCTTGGATCCCAGTTACAAGACCTGTATCAACAGTCAAGCTGTATTATTGAGGCAATTACATACATTTATTGTTTCTTCTGTAATGAAATTTCTGAGTATGGTCAAGTATACCTGAAGAATGCATGACTACTATTTTCTCTCTTCTTTCTTAAATTGGACAAGTGTGAGTTCTTACAAATAATGTTAATACATACTTGGAACAGGAAATGACACAATTTGACCAAAAAACTCCAGTAACGTTATGCACCCGCCCAGGTTGGGGTTCCGCTTGTCACTATACACGTCCACGCTAATATAAAGTGGAGGAGAGTTCCAGGTTAAACATTGTAAATTGATCTGGCTAAGATGAGATGTGTCGCATTTAGGGTTTTTGAGTTCTGGATGTTGTACAATTTGCATGGCCAAGTGTGTGACATCTTTCATTTGGTGGCTGCTGAGTGTGTAGTCGCACTCGTATTCATTCTCAGTTCCCGGCTTTGTCGGTGACTGCTTGCGCGTTAGCTATGGATTACTAGGTACGTACATTTTTAACTCGAACCGGTATGCGGTGGAAATAATATGAGCCTGTCTGTATGGATGACTGAAGACGAGGAAAGGACGAGTAAAAGACACTAGCAGCCAAGTTTACTTGTAGTTGATGAGCAGAAGAGAAGAGCGGCTAGCAATGGCAGACTTCTCCTCCTTCCGTCTTGTTATGTTTTCCTCAAGTATTCTCTCTCTTCTGACTTGGAGCCTTGTTTTCTTTCGTCTATGGTTCCCTTGGTTTATTTTTAAGACTTCATCTAGATGACTGAGTCCTGGGTTATGCTGGCCTGACTTAAATGCCTCAATATAAACTAACCTTCTTGATTTGCTTCTTCCAGGTTTCTCAGTTTTTTCTGGGGGTAACATTGATGCACAACTAACACCACATTACTCACTTGTGTATGTCCGTATCATTATGCAACGACAACAATGTCTGCATCGTCAAAACCCTGCAGTATTTATTTGTATAATTGGTCAGTAGGTGTAGCTGTCTGGGTTAGGCCATTGGCAGATGTTACTATCCCATAAAATGGTTTTCCATCGAGCTGGCAACTCGATTGCAATCGCAATTTTCCGACACTGTGAACGAGATTTCTGGATTCTTTATTAGATCGATCACCTATTCGTTTATTGCACGGTTAATACGGCGATAAAAAGTAATTTTGCTGTTTTAGAGCGGAAGGAGTCACGTAATTATTTATCGTCGTCTCAAGCTGAACATGGTTAGAAATTGAGAGCGTAATGCAAACTGCTTTGCAGAGGAGATAGCGCATCTACAGAACAATTTTACTCCCGAACCGTGTTTGTAAAAGATTTATCCTTATTGAGATCAATGTTTGTCTCGTAAAATAGTCAGCCTAATAGATTTTATAAAGCATGCGTACAATTACAGAGTCGTGAATGGACTCAGGATGGTAGCTCAGAAACGCTATGAATTCAGCATTCTCATTTCTCAGTTGAAATGTTGCTCGCTGACAAGTAAATTAGTCCAAGTGTAAATTTCTAGTTCCGCATCGGTAAATTACTTGGTGTTTAATTTCATGTCACAAAGTGGGAATGTATTTACACAATTTTATTTCAATCACAGGAAAAACATTGCCTAAAAAAATCTTTTTTTCCCTACTTCGACGTCCCTCGAACCTGTGTGAATAAATTATGATGGCATTGTCAACAGATTTTGGAATATTGACAAGAGTTTTTTATCGACGAGGTTTCCAAGTTCGAAGCAAGCACAAGTTAAGCAGGGGGGCTGCAACGGATTATGAAAAATGAATGAAACCAATGCTATGGCATGGAGAAAAATATAGAAATATATTGACATCTCACCACATGCCCCCGCAAGGGATACTGTGAATTGAGTTTACTAATAATACTGTGACGGCTGCCCGCGCTTATCCCACACAAGATATATAGAAAAAGTTTGTCATGCTTTTGCTCCTCGAATCCTTTGGGAACAACTACAATTCTGTTTACTTTAGACATCTTTTTTAATAATACCGGAAAAGATTCGTTTGCAAACGCAAATTTTTAGCCGCCAAAAACATGCACGCATGCATGCAGGGAAAATGTGCTCTCTAGTTTTGTGAGGGTTTATAAAATATTAGAAGCAGCCTATTAACAACAGTGTAGGACGAAGTGTAAGTGTTCTAGTGTGCACTTAATTTATCAACTACATTTTTATCTTGTCTGAAATAAAAACTTTGATATACCTTGTGTACCCACATAATTCGTATCCTAATATGTATAAAGCACGGAGGCAAACTATCGTAAGGATATTTTGTTCAACAAAATTTAAATCTCGATTAATAGTTTTTCTCAATTTTAATCTGCCAAGTTCGACCTGGTGTGCAACGAATTCTAGATGCATAATTTGAGTCTCCATAAGTTGGACGTGTTTTAAATTACACTTATTGTTAGTTCATGACAATCTGCCAAAAGAAAATGGCTACTAGTATTAGAAGGGTTTGTACTATATCTTCTTTTCATGCGTGCAGTTCCTGTTCAAATTAGCTAGTTACAATTTTGTTTTGAAATACTGTGATAATTACAACTGGAAACCGTCAAAAAATAAAGAGAAATAGCTCGAATGATGGCGGAGAGGCAGGAATTAATTAGAGGGGACTGTAGCTCAAAGGAAACAGAGAACTAGTTGTTTCAATTTGCAGCTTTTAGCTGAATTTCAACTAAATGGAGTCATAACAATTTTATGATCTAACTGAATCAGCTGTCAAGTTCTTGTCTTTATTCTTGTGCTTAGCTAAGCTCTTAGATTTTCTTTTTCTTGATTCCTATGAGTAAATCTATTCATAGGTATAATCGTGCAATAAAAATAATCGGATGAAAAAACAGTATAAACGCAAAGTGAAAGTCCTTATAGGAAGTGCAACAAGATTTGTTCTGCTTTTTAATCATTTGTATCATTAGTATTAAGTAAGGCCTGTAGTAACGTCGCTTAGGTGTCATCCCACATATCCCAATTAAAAGTGTTTTCATGTCTAGTCTTTTTTGTCGTCTGAATTAAGTGTTTGAATTCATTTCTGTAATTTGCTTACCTTACTATCGGTAATTAATAGTAACATTGATAGACTGATAGCGCACGGAACGAAGGAACTAGAGTTGCGATTCCGACTGCATTTCCCATCTGTCTCTTCAATTATAGATGAGTATCATTTTGTATCTACAATTATATTTCCGTTTACCCGTAAGGAGGAAGTAACAGTGCAGGATATATGCAGGACTACATATGTATATTGTTAGATCTTAGGAGAAGAGGCTGACAGGTCATTAATTATTGTAAATGCAAATCCCAGGACAAAGGATGAAGATGGATGGCTACAGTGAAACATTGACTAGAGTCTTAGCAGTGAATGTGACTCTATTGTACCTCATGCTTTTTACTTCATGCATGCCTGTTATCTACCTTGTGATGCGACAATCAGAAATATTGTGCTCCTTCGGAACACAAGGACTTTGTTAGTGCTAGCAGTGTGTGAGTTGACTGAGACCGGAGACTACATCATCGCCTCGGAAGGTATGTTAGACAAGGTATGTATTACGAGAGCCGAGTAAGATTTAGAGGCGGGTATGGTCCACATGTACATGCCGTTGGCACCTATTTTACATTGGCAAAGACGAACAGGCGAACTTATTTCGTACTCGGTAATTGGCTCCGAGCCAAACTTCCTGTTTTTTCCTCTTCCTCAGTTTCTTCTGCCTTTAAAATTATTTCATTTTTGCCTCGTACAATTACAATCAGTCTACATCTACCGACTACACACAGCATAGTACGAGTATACATGAATGTATGTCTCTATATCTATGACAGTGATTCAACCTATTCGCCGTTGTGCTGGGAACATTAACTATTAAAGCTCAAGTAGCTAACGAGCTTTACATACTCACTTGTAAACAGAAAAGTTGAATCTAATCGCATCTAAAAGAGAAAAGCAGAAAGAAACGAAAGGTTTTTACGCCTATCTGCGGGATATGCATACGACTTTTCAAGTCTTTTTAATTCTTCTCTTTTCTTTCCCAATCTCAAATGAAAATCGTCATTAGAAAACGAATAGCATAAGCATGAAAAGGTTACACACTGTCTACGTGAATCTGAAAACATATACTAGTGACTCGAGAATACTAGTTCAGTATGTACTATTTGGTAACTGTATGTGTAGGAAAAAAGGTGGCATACGTATGTACACCAGTAGTACTAGCACCCAGAACCAGGATAGTCCTCACGGATAGAAATTTTGGCAAATACAATCTTTTGCACATGTTCGTCAATCTCTACTGCTAAGGGTCTCCATTTGTTAATTTTTTGCATTACATAAGACAGTCGTGTATAGGCAGGTAGGTACGAACGAGTTTCTATTTTATACACGCATATCCTTCTACCTATTCACCTACTTGGGTATGATTACATTAAGTTTTGTTGACGTTGAAAGTATGCAGGAACATGTACGATTTCCTGTATAGACGGCAATATTGTGCATACCCACACTGACTTGTGTCTATTGATAGAGACGAATTAAATGGAGTCTTAAAAACGTCCAAAGTAAATTGTTTCCATGTGTTCGATTTGGTGAATAAAGTGCATTCATAGGATTCTTGATATTTGTGGAAGCCTACACTTTTTCTCCTGTGCCCGTGCCCTACACTTGGGTAGCATACGTGTATAATTATTACCTATAATTTCATTCCTTGAAACGCTTGTGCAATAGTCTCAATCGTTCCTTAGACTCGGAACTAGAGATCTATACCTTTTTCTGTCACTCTCACTGGGATTCTGTTTCCTATGCTTTATAATTCTATACATGGATTGTTTGACATACACCCAAAGAGCATTTTTATTTTGACTGGAAACTCACTACTCCGCAGATACCATAGTCAGTTGTATACCGCAATAATACTACTTTCCATTTTTTACCGTACTATTATGTATTCTGACTCAACGTCTTATGTCGTCACCATGATCCCCAGTGTACTGTCTGCTCAAACCGAGCGTGTCTTCATTGAACTCAATTTCTGATAGGTTGATCAGACTTGGAAGGATCTCCGTATGTAGTAATTATGCACAGTGTCGGGTGTACATAGCTCTTTGTAGTCTATTCGTGCTTGCATTGATATTTGTATTTATCTTATGGGTTAGACAAATATCATTGCATTGTCGGCATTGCTTTACATATTCATTTATCTATAGTGCGGAAAACGAAATGTAGGTACACTCTAAATAAGACACTATCTTCCGAGCACGGAACGTGATTACATAGCTTATCTGTCACAATGAAATCTTGGATTAGATTCCATCAAGATTACAGTTGAATATATTGCAAATTCAAATACAGGATCACACGGAGCAGTAATAATCATGTTGATTGCAAGTAACTCAAGATGTCAGTCAGGTTGTCATTTTAATCTTAATAGCCAATTTTTTGGCTGTGACTTGGTATTTAGAGTGTAGTCACATTGCTAGAGTAAGACGCTGTAGTACGTGTTATTAGTACATTACGACGCGTTTGGGAATATTAGGTAATAGGAAATAGGAAAGAATTCGCTAATACTGGAATCATACATTATATTAGTGACCCGGAAAATTTATGATTGCGAATCATAAACGTTGCAAAAATTTGAAATGCGTGCGTTTCAAAGCGAAGCCGAATGTAATCAACTACAAATAAACAATGCAAAAGTTTGCAGATTTCTGTTTAAACTTACATCAGTTAGAATCGTCACATGAGAAGCTAGGATTTGTTCGCCAGTTTTGGTTTTAGTAGTTTAGACTCTAATTCTGTGCATACCTTACGATTGCCTATGTAGTAAAAAGTCGAAGCTTTGAAATATACCTTTTACCGTATCAGTGTGTGTGATGCATTGGTACGCTATAGAAGCTTTCCCTGTAACCATGCTGATCGAAAACTTGGCTCACGCAGTTGTTCTTCAACATGTTTTAAGTTCGTTATTTACCTATGCTAATCCCGGAGAGGTCGACGGAATAAGTACATATTTTTATTTGGATTTTTTGTATGCACGGAAAATGGTGGTGGGTATAAGGTATAGCGTTTTATGCACGTATATAGGGAAGTAGTTGAAATAAATAGGTATGGCGAAACGGTTCCTCTCGCTTACCCGTCTCATCCTCGTCTTCGTCTTCTGTCTTACCATCCTGTGATCCAGTTAGTTATTTCGACGAAGTTTGAGCAAGTTTTTCCTGTGTGTGTGCCTGGGAAATGAGTGTCTGTGTTCCCTCCTATTGACTCTCATCATCATCTTAATTACGAATTCTCTTCATTGAATCGTTTGGAATTTTTTTCACTTTTTCCTATCTCTCTGTATACAATACATTATTATCGTGTGTGTGCATCAGCATTTTAGTTCTAGAGTTTATTGTTTGGATTTTTCATTTTATTTAGCCTTAGTTTAGACGTGTATACTCGGAATATTTATTTCATAGTGCTCACTAGCGTGTTTGGAATTCATTACGTGTTTCTCTTGTGCGCCGAACTCAACCATGGTTAATATTTTTATTTTTATTTTGTCTAAAAACCAAAAATTTACCTACTTGACAATTTTGCTTCAGTTTCCCAACTCTTATGTACCTCCCTCTTTTCCATAATTTCTAGTTTATAGTGTTTCGTTTGCGTTGAACAACTCCTATTAGTGCTTCCATTCTGTGTTTGTATATTATTTCGAGGGCGAATCGTCTCAACATTTAAATTTTTAGTCCATGTATCAGGAATTTAGTTGACCCTGCCTTGGGAATTAGCAATGCGAACTCATTTTTTAAGAACATGTGTTTCCAGATTGTTATCCCAAATAGTTTTTTCTAGAATTAGAATCCAGTGTTATTCACGTTTACGTTTAGAATGTTTTTCTGCGGTTGTTGCATTTACAAAGAGTGATAGTCACCGTTGTACATGATGCTGCAAGCTGATTTAAATTTTTGGCAACATTTTTTATATTAATTATTCATTTTCCTATCAGCTTTTTAGTAGAATTCAGTTAGGCGAAGGGTTCTGTGACGTAACCAAATTCCCTTGATCACACAGTTTAAGTGCAAATATAAATCAAATGTAGCTGGGGCTGAATTATTTTTTTTCCTGCCGTTTTTCCATTTCTCCTAGTAAGTGATTCAAGTGATAGGAGCGCATGCCAAAAGTTCCGTTTACGTTTCGTAGTCTATTTTTTTGTTAGCATTTGGCTTACTTGAGGACGCTAGATGCGACTTTCCGTTGACTCACGACAAAAATCTTTCCTTCTTTTCTCAGCGTTGTTTTTTGTTGTCTATTCCATTCGACGCAATACCATCCTCTGTATTCTGTATGATACGATGTATCCTTGTATTCAAACCCTAGGAATGATTTTCCATTTAATATTATTCTCGCATTACATGAGGGAAAAGGAACGGATTGCCATTAAGCTAACTAAACTTGGATTGATTTATTGCAACTTTTCTGCTCACCTTTTTCTGGCATCTACTAACAACAAGTTTTGACAGATCTTGACGTTTGGTTGATACATTCTGTTCCATTCCACTCTGTGGGACTCCCAACCTACAAAGCTCAGGAGCAAAGTGGTTATCTTTATAATTTAAATTTACTCACGACGATTTGGTTACAATTATTAAAATCCTAGTTGCCAACGTCCGTAGTTTTGATTTGGGTTTGCTACTTGCATGCAAGGAAGTACTGCAAATATTTTATAACTATGTTATATTATATACTAGTCTATATTGTTTAGTTGTATTTATCCCGCACAGTATATTATGTATGCATAAATATTTCTACTTCTACATATATAAATAGCGGCATTCAATACCTTGCTGTAGCGTCATTTCGCTCTGTATACCTCACATGTATATTCGTTAAAACGCCGAAAGCGCAAGCGTCTGAAGTAATTTGTACAACATAAAATTATAATCAACGTAAAGCTTCTATATTTTTTTATGTATTTTACTGTTAGTGTAGCCACACGTTGTATCATTATCGTTCTTAGTAGTTGCAATAAACACAAAAGTCAGAAAACGTAACGTGTAATGTCGATACAGCAAGATATTGAATACCGCCAATTTATTTCGAACTAGATTCATTACAAGCAAGGAAATTATTTTATATGTGAAGCAATATGTATGGCACAATAATACAGATGATCCAGTGACTGTCTTCGAAAGCGAAAGCTCCTGTTGATAAAAGTGATGTGATGAGTCGCGTCATTTCTCGCCGTGGTTTGAAACCCTCAGATCGTTTTGACCCGCAAAAACGGGAGTTTCTCACTTCTCTCACCCATAAAATCTTACATTTGGTTCGTCTTACCTTCCATCATTTCTTAAAATCTTTTACGCTTTCTCTGTCTCATAATGGCTACGTAAAAACCAATAAGTGTGCCCCTTGTCTGTGTGTGTATGTGTTCCGTTTCTCAATGGCTAATTCTAAGTGTAGTTATATGTAGAACACAGACCCAGGTAGCGAGAAGTATCTAGCAGTGTGTCCTGTGTTCAACTTGTGGTCAAACCATCTTCTAATACATCGAAATTAATACTCATTTCATAATCATTGCTCGTAACTCGTAACCACTTATTGCTATATCTGTTTTCTGCGTTTCGTACCTTAGCTTTATATATAATGCGTTTGATAGTGACTGCTAACTGTATATGCTAATCTTTATTCGAACTAACGATAAGCTATAGTAAATTAAACCACTTATAGTTACATCCCATTTCCTAAAATCTTTCTATAAAGTAAATTCCAGCATCTTGTTTGTTGGGGGTGGAGAAAATATTCAAATGTATAGGACAGTCAGAGTCGGATTTGGTAAAGTACCTATTATGCACTTGAAATCCTTCCTATTCTTTCACCGTGGCTGTAATTGTAGTTTCGTTGTCGTTTGAACTTAAACTGTATTGCTAAGGGTTATATGGTAGTATTGTGATTTTTCCCTAGCCTGGGATTCCAGATGGACTTACAGATTCCCTATCTCTAGGCTTATTTTCACCTATTCACATTATGTGAATTCCACGATCAAGTCCATTGTTTTGCATTATTAACAGTAAGCAAAATGTAGGAATGCAAACAACGCAAATTACCGATGTCAATGAAATTCGGCTGATAAAATCATAAATTTGTTTTGTTTTTCAAAACTTTAAAAGCGTGTTTTTAAATCATGCATTGTGCCGTGCGGTTTTACGGATTCAAATTCGTTACATATTCTACCTTGATTGGTAAGGCCATATTATAATTATATGTATATCTAATGGCATTGGAAGCATTCGTACACTTTCTCCGATTTTCATTTTGTCTACTGTTACTCAACATTTCATTACAACCTTTGTTGAGACGGAGGAACAGTTCACAAATGTGCGAGTACATATGCGTTAAAATATGAAGTGCTGTTTAATTATAAGTAGCTTATCCCACGAATAAATTACAAAATTGCACTGCATCGCATACAGAAGGTTTGTCGTTAGTATGGGCTTATTTGTAGCTTCAGCAGATGCTCCATACGTCAGTACTTAATTTGCTGATTATATGTGCTCGAAATGGGCTCGTCAAAAATATATTGACGCCTTAAAAAGGATTCGGTTTGGTTGTTAGTGTATAGCAGACAATTTGATTGCAAGAAGTAACTGGTGTCCTACAAAGATAAAAGAAATAGTTCAAAGTCAAACATTGTTTTATTACACATTACTTCCGGAACTGTTTCTTGTGAATCATTTAGATAATGGTTATGCAGATAAGACTTACGGAGGGTAAAGACAGATGCCTCATGTTTGTAGGTACGAAAGCTGCCTGTTCCAAACGATATGTATTTCCTCACGTTTAGCATAGTGACCTGGATTCTAAAGCAGTGCATGTGTATTTATCGTTAGTAGAAATGAATAGCCACCTGAATGGAGTAATTGTATCTAAAATCGATATTGTATCTTAAATGACAGCTTGTAGTATCTGTTGTGACTTCCCCCAAGTCACTTAGGGAATGAAATGCTGCAAAATGTTGCACACTGCTTGAAGCTGAAGTCATTAGTTACGTTCCAAATTCCTATAAATCAATGTCTATTAAAATTTATATAGTTAGGGCTGGGGACATTAGAGTTTTCGTACGAGACTCCTTGGAATCGGATCCTGCATTTCGTTGCTATTTTTTCAAACTGAAGTAAGGTAGTCTACCTTGTTACGGATAAGGTGACTACTTACGACTAGGTGCATACATATGCGTATACTTGACTAGGATTTAATAATAGAATTTTATTAGCAATTTAAACTTTTTATTAATATTTGAATTACTGCAGCTAAATCCTCTGTGTAATACTTTTACGACATCAAATTTAATTTCGAATGAAATTTGAACTTGAAAATGACTTTCTTGCAACTTGGAAGAATCTGTAGAAGTAGGGGAAATTTTGAATTCAAGTGATAAAATAATCAGCATGGCTCTTTTTAGTTTAACGGCTCAGTTCAGACGAAAATTGCTTTGTCTTCAGGCTTTGAGTGTCTACAAGTGCATACATCAAGCTTTGGCAGGGTCATAAATATACTGATGCCCACACTTTCTGGGTAACAGGCCAAGTTTTAGTGTGAAACAGTGGCATTATCTGCTCTGCTCTGCTCAAACCAGACCCAGACCAGACAACTTATTATTCAGACTAACTTAACTGTTCCACGCGTAGAGGAAAACGAAGCGTATCTTCCTCGTACTCATGATAGGTATTATGATAATAGTTCGATTTTCACTAAATTTTGCACACATCAAGTTTGGGATATTTTGGTCTCATCCAGCTGTAAAGCTAAGCTTGATTGAGTAACGTGAAGGTGGCTTCGTACCTTAGGCTACGAATTATGAAGGAAGCTCCAGTCTTAAACGAAGCACGCTTGGTTGTTAGTAATTTGTGCCCTACTCCTCGTATACTTTCTCGTAATAATGACAAGGGTTTTTTTCCTAATGATAAACCATTGTTCTATCAGCAAGAAATGTAAATATATAACTCTGATGCTTTATATTTTAATGTGGATTGTATTATTAGTACAAAAAACCGACGATAGTCGTCACTAGTTGCTATGTAGGTAGTTCCTCATGCACAAGCCACACATTCTGACAAAAGTTAAAACTTGAAAGTAATTGGCCTTTTCCAGAAAATAACAGTCAGAAATGTTGTGTAGAGCTGGAAAAAAATAAACACTTAATGATAAATATAGTCCATAATGTAGGATTATGTTCGTTTCCCGAGATAAACTCTGTAGACTGGTCGAGGACGTGGTAGGGTGAAATGTCATCGCTGCAACACGACAAGATTTGTAAATTAGCTTTGGATCGAATCGAATGTGTAGAAACGAGTAGAGACCATGTACCTGGGAAGGGAAATTCAATCGGAGTCTGGAAAACACCCACGACAGAACCGAAACTTTTTTCAATTTAACTTATGTACTATTCTCTGGCATGAGCACAAAATGTAAGCTCAAGATTGCTGTGAATGAAATCAAGATCAATGATCCACTCTGGCCGTCTGCCCCCCAAGAAGCAGTTCGAATGCCTGGCTGCTCTATTAATGTGCTTACTAACGTTGACATGCCGCTTAAAAGCGGTTGTTATTATTTTTATTTGCCAACTTTTTTACCCTCGGCAACTAAGTGTAAGTATCAACTTATCAACCTTCATTTCGATTTCGTGAGTCTACGGAAAAAGTTGGATCATTGTACCTACGTGTGTGCAGAGTACATAATAATACCACCTTGCATAAGAACTGCATATATGTGCATTACAGCACTACGTGAGCGTACCACTGTTTTTTAGCCCACGTTGTAAACACGTATCTGTATCCATTTATTTGAATGGGTAACTGTGTACATGCATTATAAATTACATATTAGGCACATTTGCCAACGCCAGCGATTATCCACGTCTGCATTCACCTTAACTAGCAAAGTGCTATTTGACTATCTAACTAACCATAGCCTAATCATTGGAAACTTGAAATTTATCTCAAGTGTTCAAAACAGTAAATATAAATACCAAAATATCTTGTTCAACTCTCGAGTTTCTCACGATTTTCCAACTACCAGTTTTACTTCCCTTTCCGCTACCCGTCTGCAAACCATCCACCCGTTCCCCTTCCTATATCCATACCCGACCAAGTATGCAGTCTTATTTATATATGTTGTGTATGCCGTGCATGACACTATCATCTTTTGTATGTTGATTTTACAAGCGAATGCGTGTGATATTGCTGTAAATCTTCGGTCTATCTGTTTACTATCGTATTACTTACGCGATACCTATGAAAATGATGCTTATTGGTTGTGGATTCGATTCGGATCTAGCCAAACGAAAACTAAGCTGGCGAATCTGCAACTTATACATTTGGATAAGATCTTCAGTTCGTTCGTGTCGATCCCAATTACTGTATGCACTGCTTGCATTTTGCTGACATTAAAAGCATTATACGCCGTAGAGTAATAACCACACGTAGGTAACTTTCTTCTACTTGGATTTGTCTACACGAAACCCCTGAATCCATTTAAAAGCTAATAATAATAATATATTTCTTTTCAATCTTGTCATTGCCCTACCAGTACAGTTCCTCTTCCTGCGTTGTGTACAGTCTGTGTACTGAGTGTCTGCAATTCCAACAGTAAAAACTAACGTGTACAAATGTATGCAGTTGAGTGGAGACTTTGCTCGTGACTACAACCACAAACACGGACAGGACACACAAACCCGAAAAGTAGACAGAGAATATTGATAAGCAAATAACGTCGGAAAACTGGTGAATTAGTAAACCTCAACCTCGCCGATCATATTTTTGCAAACCATCACATTCCGTTCAAGTTGACTAATAGTTGTAATACTTTAATGAAGCTCCTGTGGCGCCATAAATTAGTTTGCTTCTTCACGTGTACTTACTAGCAATTTTGAATAATGCCGTTTACGTAGTCGCATTTTCATGGCCAATAATAATTATTGTATAAACACTTACTACCTACTGTACTTACGATTAGCTATATATGCACTCATACTCACACAATGTACATAGAACTAAGATCTAACGCACTCGGAGGAGATGAAATCATTATTAATTGTATTAATATTAGCAACATGTGTACGATGATATGGTCGTCAACGTGGTGTCCTCATACCCATTGTCAGATTGTCACTTGTTGTAAAACACTGCCTACTTCACTTTGATAGACTAAATTTGCACACGAGCAACTAAAACTAATACATTCTAGTCCGCGATTATTGTGCTTAACCATTGATTTTTCCGTTACTATTTGAGTACTTTAATAATCACAGTAATCATTTGTTACTTCTCGGACATAAGGACGATAAAGAAATTCGAAAATTAGCATAAACCATAACATTGCAAAATGCCGTATTGGGAAAGACTGATTAATTTATGTATTTTTGCCCTGACTTTTAAAAAGGATGAGAAGGCAAGTGGAGAAACTTCTCGACAACAACAACAGCCTCAACCTCAAATTGAGCGGACATTTTTACCGAAACACGTGGATTTGGATAAAATCTTCACTCCTTCTGAGGACGACGACGGCAATTTGACGCCTCGAAGAAGTAAGATACCTTATCTCTTATTACTTTTTACTAGTAGTGGTAATTGTTCTTTCGTAGTATACACATTCACAGTGGTCACAGCATTCAGCCATTATTTGTAACAATTTACTATGATTAGTGATTACTCATATTTGTTTAGATTGTACATTTTGTCTCGCAACGCTTCAATTAATGACTACTGTGCCTTTAATATAGCCATTATTACTTAACAGTCGTGTTCTCTACATAATATATACCTACTTCATAACAATGATATTATCTCTAAATATGACTTCATGTCTTAACCTTAATAAGACTTGGGACCTGCTCATAATACTATGTACTATTCACATTCTCATTGGTCCAACGTGTATAATTATTCTGTACTAAATTCTCATGTCAAATCGATGACTCCTGACATTTTGAAAATTTCATTGAATAACTGGATTGGCACTTTGCCTACGGCATCACAATCGAGCTTTTGTATCGCATGGGCGCACATGGGATCACTTCTGTCTATTTTATTTATTCTTGCTTAAGTAATATAATAAAGTGCTATGTTTCGTGTCTTCTTACTGTTTTATAATCACCTGGAGTAACGGATACAATATTCGTCGTGCTTCAGACAGTAGAGGATGATTGGGATATTTGAGGCCGGTATATAATTTTAAGTAGGTAGTAATGATGTTGGTGAAATGATGGTTCCTTTATCGGGGTTTATGTTTATGTTCATGCTCATGTTACTGTCGCGTAAAATCGAAATTGAGATAATCAGCAGTCATTTCCTCATGCCGCTGCAGCAGTTTTTGTTTGCCTATATTTTTCGTAATTGTATAATACCACAATGATCGGGCAGGCTTGATGAAAGGAATGGAGAACATTAGACTTTCGAATAGACCCGGAAAAGAAAGCTTCCTCAGTCCTGCTCACTGTAGAATGAATCGGATGTTATCAAAAGTCATATTTTGGGTTATTATTTACATGTGTATGTATGAACAATGGATTCATAAGAAATGAAAGGCATTAGTGGTAATTAAATTTTGTAAAAACTAGAAAACTCGTAGATGAAAGGTATGGGAAGTATGTGACCTTTCGGGGCTCATATGACCTGACTATGAACGTCTACCGCAGTTCAAAATGGTTGTTCGTAAATGTCAGAACTTTTGGCACTCCAACCAATCAACACTGAAATATTCGAGGAGAGCGATGAAAGTTGTGTTTTATGCTAGTTTTTTTTTATACCTCCAAGTTATTTTCTTTTGTTTTAAAACTGTGAGCGGTGATTGAGTCAAATGTTGATGTGTAAATGCTAGATGAGAGTGACTGCCTCATTGTAAACACTCAATTGTCTGTTACATCGTACATTAGTTGAATGCTATTACGTGACTGGCTGGATGAAACAACGACATAAATCAGCTTCAAACGGTGTGTAGCCTCTTGAAAAGCTATTTATTGTTAGTTTGTTACTCATGTTTTCAACTTGTAGCTTTGCTGGATGCCGGAGCTACCAAGCTTTACCGCAAATGCATTAATTTTTAAATAGCTTTAGTAGTCATTCTGTATGTATATAAACACGTATTTCTATACTCATCTCTTCTATATAATTATGTATCATTGGCCTCAATAATTCATGTTGCTACGCTGTATGATTGTAAACTCTGTTGCTGTATGGTCTCGTGTTTTATTTTTTATCTTTGTTCTGTATCTTTTTTAATCTGTGCTTTCAGTTTTAAAAAGAAGTGCATTTATGTTTTCCCGTAATTTACATTCCATATCTTTATATATAGATTAGATAAGAATTTCATGGTTGGTAGCATCATATCAGCATTAGCAAATGAGCCTGCTCAAGATAGCTTTCGTAAAAATAAGAATCTAAGAATTAAATGTGCAAATGTATGTACGTGCCTACGCAGCTTACGTGTGTGTATGCACATCAAGTGAAATAGACTTACTAAGTGGTTTCTTCTATACTTTTGCCACACCACTGTGGGACTTACAGGGAAAATGTTTGGCTCATCGAGTTTCTATTCGGAGATTCATCCAACTGTAGAAGAGCAAGTGGCACTCGCCCGGAAAATATCTGAGTCGTTAAGCGATGCGAATAATCAACAGTCTAAAGGACAGTCCATGTACGTGAAACGAAAGAAGAAGTCCGTTAAATGGATTCATGAAGGTAGGGGACTGCTTACCGCAAACAAAATATCAACAAACAAACGGCTTGACCTTGTCAGCTATAGTTACCATTTTTTATTGTACCTACTTTGCTTGGGCTGTATTGGTTTTATCAATTATGCAGTCATGTATACGTACCTACCTTTATGTAGTTTCTTGGAGACAACTACAGTCCATTTTGCTGTAGAAGAAAACAGAATTGTACCATGTCTACAGCATTTCAATATGTACCGTTTGTACGTTCTGCGACTACTAAACGCAGATACTTAGCTTAGATTTTTGGGCTGACGTCTGGATTTTGTGACATTGACTTTTATTAAATTATCTATTTATGTATTTATATCTAAGTCGTAAGTACACCTTGATGTAAACGCATTTAATATTATTTAGACTAGAAATCGGTGGAACAGCCCACATGCTTTTTTATTTAAGTTTTACTCGCTAGTATTTATTTCTTGATATTAAGTCGGGTTGAAAATTTTGGGAGAGGAGGAGATGGGAGCAGAGCGGAAAAAGGAGAGGAGATGAAAGACAATTATCGAGTGACAAGCGAAAGGCGCATATAAGAATTTCTATGGAGGAATACATAAAATCTAAAATGTCAGGATAATACATGCCATGCTTCAAATCCTCATGGCACAGAGTCGACTGCTGGGTGGGGACTCCACTTGACTTGGACGATTTTTTATTACCGGAGTGGCTGTATATTTGGACTTTGTTGTGTGTGTAACTGGCATAAAGACGACATTTTGAGTTGGTTTGCAGAGTAGCTGAGTAGCTCATTAGAAAAGCAAGACTTTGATGATCCGCCTCAATTGAGTCCCGTAGTCTGCGCTTAGAGTTAGGAGACTAGCAAAAGAAATGATAATTACAAGATGAAAAAAGTGAATCAAGGGAATTAGGTATGTACTTGTGCTGTGGTTGAAGTAGAAGTAGACGCTAGATATTATATGCTAGAAGCTAGATCCTAGATGGTAGATACGTCCTACTTGGTTGCTCCGTCTGTAGTTCCAACCCAGTATGTATGCACTAACCTCAGCAACATTAATTCTCGGTTAGAATCAAAGTAGTAACTGTATGCATTGTATGCAGTGTTGCAGTGGAGGGAGAAAAATGTAGAGATTCGCTATGCCAAAATAAAAAGTGACAAGAGGTTGTGGTTCTGATTACGGATTCAAGATTTATGTATACGCAAAAGTTGCATGTACGAGCTGCGTAAGCGTAAGGATGAGCGCAATATAATTACATCTACATATCTGTGTACACGGAAATGGATGGGACCGGCGTAAAAAAAAAGAGTACGAGACAGAGTATGCAAGTGAATTGTTGCTGTGTAATGTGTACACTGAAATGGAAGGATAAGGTTAGTTAAGTTTAGTCTGGAAGATGATTGCAATGTGATGTGATGTAAACTAATGCCCGTACGCCGTACAGAATAATGTCTCGCATGGAGATTTTCTTTTACTTCCAGCTTTTTTGTCTCTAGTCAATCCCGGCTTGAGGCAGCCTTTCAAAATTTATAGAACAAAGTTGTGTAGCGTGGTTGAGAGTTGAGATTTCGAGATGAGATTTGATAGTAGCGGTTGGCGGTGCAGTGCAGTGCAAGTGGAAGCTCAAGTCAACGTGACTACCTTAGGCCTTTCGTTGTACACTCACACTCGAGTCGGTATTTGGTATTACGGCTTAATTCCTTATAACTAGTTCCTCTGCTTCTTTTTCTTCCTATTTCTCCGTTTCTCAGGACGCGCACTTACTCCCGATTCACTGCTAGTGCTACTCTGCGTGGTCTTCTGCCACGATCTTCCGATGGTGAATAGTTGATGTGCAAATGTGCACTGTCTCTGTTTTGTACATGTTTTGTTGTGATATGGAGTCAATGGAGTAGGTGTGCGGGTGTATGGATGCATAAAGCTCTGTTGCTCCACGATGCTTCGTGTGTGCACATGTTAATTTTCATGGCAAACATACGGTCGACTTGTTGGGATAAAAATACCCGGGTTTTCTCAACCGAACAACTCCTGTGATTCAGTCGTCACTGTGTTGATCTACCGTCGGGAAGTTTCCCGGCCGATCGGCATGGTCTATAAAGTATAGAGTACCTTAGATTTACATACCTTTCCGATTTACCACGTTAACGTTCGCATAACCAATTTAGGCTGTTATGATTATCTTTGTACGCACTAGTACGAACTTACAACGAGACCGTGTGGCGTCGTCATCCAAAACTCACCACATTCAACGTTAATCTCTACTCTACGACTATTTCCAATTAGGCAATAATTATATTCACAGTATTCCCAATCCATACTTTCCCAGCCCATTCCAGTTTCCAATCACTCCTGTGTGTAGATTTCAAATTCTGTCAGTTTGCTATCGTTGATATTCTGAACGGAAGGTGAAAGCTTCCTACTATTTTCTCCATTGATAAGAACTTTGATCGGATTCACTTCCAGTCAATAATCCACCGGAAGTTCTTAAGTTAGTTGCCAAACATGTGCTAAGTTCTCCACTGATTTCTCCACGTGCCCAGTCCCAGTATCTCGACTTGTCTCGGTCTTCGTTATTTCTGCCGTGACAACGACGCGTTGATGCACATGCTTTTGTTAGTTTGATCCTGTCACCCAATTTATTGTCCTTAATGCTTCTTCTAAACAAATCGAATATCCCTCTGATTATTTACTGGTTGTTCAGAATGTGACAGTTTGTGAAACTCAGAAGCCAGAACATGTGTGAACTGTGAAATCATGCTTGTCTGCTTAGGCAGAGGAAAGAGTGAAGATTATTTGAGACTGGCTGAATAGTTAGTGCGATCATTTTTGAGTGGGATTTCATACGTAAAGTGGTCAATGCACGAAGTCAACTGTGAAAGTGATATCAAGCGCTGAAAAGCAACTTTTGAATTGAAAGAAAATGTCAATTCGAATTGGTTGGGTTCCCAGCGTTGGGCCCGTACCTGAAAGGCCCGGACCTATTTTTGTTAGAACAGGTTTCTGTATTCATATTTATAATTTTTCTGCTCAAATGCTTTCATACAATTATTGTAATGAATTTTGAACCACCAATCCCTAAAATTGTAGTCATTTAGGCAGTAGTTTCAAGTTAACCGTGTTCACTTGTATGCATTATAATTATCAGGCGTGTTTGACACTGTCTTCCTTACGTAGGATGTAATTACATAGGTAGATTAGACTACAGTTTTCCGTAATCTTACGTTTTTCTTTGTGGCCGTACCGACCATAGAGTGTTTTGGTACACTCATATGTACATACATAGTCTGAATTTGAGAGAAGGGAGCAACGATAACGGTACGATAGCGAGAGGTATGAAAACGTCGAATATTCGGATATTATTAGACGAATTAATGAGAAGTTAATTCTAACTACGAATGTATTTCAGGTCCCGATGGAACTTTCACGGGTGGAGAGGAAGAGTCTTCATTCGAACGAAGTGGTGACGATGCTCGTGTGCCTAGTATTTCACAGGTCAGTATATTTTCCCAATATAATTATGTTATGTATTCCTTGTTCCATTCATTTGCAGTGGACTGAAAACATTTTGTAAAAATACTGGTACTAAGTAAAGACTGGAATTAGGATTTGGGATCAACGAAGCCATTGATGAAATTGGTGATGAACCCCCGAGGTCATATTCAAGACTGGCACACACTGAAAACCACAGGGATTTACAATGATCATGGAGCTTTATCACCAGAAATCTGTTTTGATCTAGTCAAGGATTTGCACTCTCCTAGTGGCAAGGGTAATTTTAAATATTTTGTAATTTCTGATCTAAACACCCAAGAAAAACACGACCCAAGATAGCAGAACTAATAGTGGGAATTCTTAATAAAGAAAAGCAATGTGCATATTTTGCTAGCACGGATGTCGTACAGCTTGGAATGGAAATTGGTAAATTGAAACCCAGTAGCTGCTCATACCAGTTCATAATTGGCATTTGATTTGGTACGGTTGAGGCAACAACATACTAAATGTGGGCTCATAAAAATTTCTGGTTTTTTAAAGCTCACAGCCGCTATGTATGCAACTGGCGTTTCGTGATTTCGTGCATTACTTCCACTTGGTTTCAACGCGTGTTTGTTGAATCTGGAGACATTCCTTGTTACGGCTCGCAGTAGCTTCATAGATGTGATATAGCCGAAGAATTATGTGAATTAATGGATTAATTTTTTTTGTTTTTAATGGATAATTTATGACTGCTTAGGCGCGCAGTTGTTTGCCAAACGCCGGAAGAAGTCTGAGAAATGGATTATAGACGAAACGAACGTCCGAAGGAGTTCTGTGGAACTTGGTCCGTCATTAAATAATTTTTCTGCGTACCCAGACTCAAGGTCTGCACCATCGACGCCTAAAGGAAGCAACATGCCACCCCCATCTTTCATCGATAGATCCCGCGTCGAACATGCATACAAGCTCAATCAGATACAAGTAAATCTTAGTTAAACATTTCTCATCCTTTATAAAAGAGAATTGTGCTGGTCTTGGATACGGATTCGGGTGAATGCATGATGCAATCATTTTCTTAATTTATCTGTGATCAGGAGCGTTTTGCACAACCCAAACTTCGAATGGTGAAGTCACCCTGGGAAGCTGCTCTTGAAACCGGATCAGTTGAGGCTGCTTTCGAGGAACTAAAGCCATCTCCAGTATTAGAAAGCGTCGTCTCTGCTGCTGAAAGAAAAGTGGCACAAACACCATTGTAAGCTAACAGTCACACCAGTAACTATAGCCGATTCTATTAAATAGCGAAAAATAATCAGTTGTTGTATATATTTCGGCTGTCTTGTAAGTTCTCAACGCGTTGGGAATTGTTACCAGAGAGCAAGGTTGCTATGAGTGGCTGAGCGTGCTCTTGCATTATTCTATAAATTTTGCTTTGTTTTCAGACATGTGTCTAAGTACATACATAAGATTATAGCTATATTTGTGTATGACACAAGTCTCTAATTGAAGTAAATTAATGTGAAAAAAATTCACTGCTGGTCTATGTACATAAGGGAATATATTGTGTTCCAGGTCATCTGGACCGTTTGGCAGTGTGCCAGTGCCATGGGCATCTGGTGACCTATACAAGCCGACAACACCAAAAGTTTGGGAACCCTCGACAAGTAAATTTTAATATTATGCTTCCTAGCTAACGCACCCCAGAACATATGCAATATACACGATTTACTACATTTGTCTTTCAGTCTGTACTACACAGTAGCTATTTTCCTTACTCTGTTTAGTGTTATACCCAAATGCCGGAACCCATTTTATTATTTTTTGTGGTACACTACACTGAAACTGTTTTACAACACGTAAAACGTTTGCATTTAACTCACGCCATTTGTATTTGTGAATTTAAAGCAAAGCTTGGGAAAAAAATATTTTAGAAAATAATTACGAGTAACTTGTTGGGTGCTAGCCGTAAGTTTGTCTTTGGCTTTGGTGCAGTTAGTTAGTGATGGTGCTGGTGGCGTTAAAAATTAAAATCATACAGAATATGAAACTATACATGAAATCAAGTGAAGAAAGTCACTGGTAGTGTTGTATGCAGTTTTTAACGACTAGATAATAGCTCAAAACTTAACGTTATGTGTACGCTAAAAGCTTTTTCTCTGGCTTGGAAATAACTTATTTTTCCTTTTGTTTTTTTTCTTTTGTACATTGCAGTCGCAGAGAGCTCTGCTACTACTACTTCTGCTACCACGTTTGATAGCCGCTACTCTACTAACACAGAATTTTTGAGTGAGTCCAGCAGTTACGAGAAAATTTCATCGTCGGTCTCGTCTTCTGGAAACGTTGGCGCCTATCAGCAGAACTTGTCTGGAGTTGGATTTACAGCCCCAGGAGTTGCTGGTCAGTACAGTAGCAGTGGACCCAAGCCATGGAATCAGCAACAAGCAGCTCCACAGCAACCCCAAGCCGGGCAGTTTCGATCAAGAACTCCAACACCAACTTCTTCAAGAGCCTTTGTACCATTGCCCCCACGTGGTGCATCAGCTTCCCCCACTCCCCGGGCCCCAGCTCCCTCCAACTTCCCTAATTACCATCATCATCCACCTCAACCTCAACAGCCCAAGCCGATCTTGAAACATCGGACTGTAAACGAACCCGCCGATGCGGGTCAAGATGCGAATCGCGGAAAGTCCGTTTCTTTTGTGGCCGAGGACTATGCAGTAACTGATTTTGATAATGAAGATACAATCATCATCGTTCCACAAACATTTGAAGGCAAACTGAAATTTTTTGAAGCTTGGGAACAGAGTCAGTCGGAACATGGAAGCATCGTCTGCAATAAGACACTCAATAATACTAATAGATATTTTCCATATAGTCGCAGTCCGGCGGCTTCGCCTAGTAGTAGTGGTAGTCGTCCTGGTTATGGGGGTGACCCAAGGCTGACACAACAGCAACAATCACAGCAGCAACAGACGCTGAATCAATTTAATAACTATAATAATAACTATAGCCAATACAATAACCAGAATGTGAATAATATTACTGATAATAATGCTAAAAATTACTACGTTGCGGAGACAGGCAATATTCATCATCGAAATTTTGAACCTGTCGGTTTGGCTTCAGCTTCCGCTGCTACTAGCAATTCGTCAGCCTACTCTCTTGACTATCGTGACTGCTATGATCAATATGGTGTCAGCTTGAGCTCGAGTAATCATTTAGGAGGCTAGTGGATTTATTTTCTTTACTTCGTTTAATTTATCATAGCGTTTGCATCTCTCTGTCTATCTCTATATTTATGCTCGACAGTTGTGTATTCATTTCTGTAAATACATGTGAGTTTGACTTGTCACTTTTCTACAGTATGAAGTTCCGAGTATTTTGCTTTTTGGTGGCCCATTTGTTTTTATCTTGCAAGCATCCTTCCTGCTTTTCGTAGACATTTTCCCCGTTTTGTATTCGTACTTATATCTTTGGTAATTTTAAAAATCAGCTTTTCTTTCTGTGGTTTTGACCGTCTAATAGTAAGTTAATCGCAGTACTTTCATCTTTGTTGCACATAGACGTTTTGTCCCGCAACCCCATTCCTTGGCAAAGGGCACATCATGCATTCAATTTTCAGATTAAAACATTCAGGCTGCCAGATGCTTTTGTTTTGTCCTTAAAATGTGCGAACTGACGTGAGGCATATAATTATAGGCTGAACATTTCTCGGGGCTGAAGGCTCACAACAGAAATAGTAATTATCAATTCCAAATCTGCATTTCTAAAAATTTCTCGGGGTACGAATTTTTGTGTGCTGTGGACATGAGATTGTGGTGCACGTTGCATTGAATGCTTCTAAAACTGGGATCGCAGTTAGCTTTAGGAGACGGCACGAAATGCTGAATTTAGATGATGAAAAATAGTTCATCTCTTCAAACAGTGGTATTAAATAGCCAAGAATATTCAATGAAACATTCCATTTTCAACTGTAACTTTACTTTGATTTCTTATTTCGTCGGCCTCCTTGGAGTGCTAGATTGAGCATTGCATTGATAAACCAAAATACTCACAAATCACGTACATATGTGTGCATGTGCAGACGAACAATAATTTTCTAACCCAAGTCCCCCTGATGTTCTCTTTCACTACTTCTTATAGATTAGCTGTACTCATAAGTTAGTGTTAATATTCTGCAGTTCAGCAGTGTACATAATCGTATCGTTAATCTGTTGACGTATAAGAGACTTTGTGATGGATATTTGCATGCTACGCTACTCCCGGGAATCGGAAATTACATGTCGCATCTACGTTGAAAGTATGAGGGAATTTGTTTTCTTTTTCAGCAACAGTTGCATTGTAGTGTAGTATTTTTAGGAAATTACTGCGGGCCAGCCTTGCATGAGTTGCTGACACGTAGATGAATGAGATGAAATAGATGTGCATGATAAGCTGGAGTGAACAGGATGTACCAGCATTCCTTTGTACCGCCGGCAACCTCCTTTAATTTGTAATAGGTAATAACCTATAACACTTTCCCTCCCACAGACCAGCAACCGGCATACACGAAGCTGATTAAAGAAAGAATTTTGTAAAGACATTTGACCTGTACGGGTCAAGTCCGGGTTCCGACACAATCCAAAGCACAAACGAGACTTTTTGATTTAGCAGTAGCAACGCTCTCCTCGCCTTCATTTCACTTATGACACGTAATAATATGAAGGAACTAGAAAGTCACACTTGGTATGATTCTTGATTCGGAAGATAGAACAAAAAATGAACGGAGACAAGTTTCAAATGTGCCCTGGAAGTGGGAATGAGCGATTGTAACGGAACTGACACGAAGTTTGCGTCACAAAACGTCCATAATGAGCGTTGAAACTGGGCAGACATGAAAATTGAAACTATCTGAATCATAGCCAAGAAAATCATGCTTTCATGCTTCGTGAATGATTGATTCTCCTTTAAATATTTTTTGCCTCGTGTTTCTCACAGTATCGCTTTCTTGTTTAAATGAATTATTTTCGTTGCGCTGTTGTCAGTGTCAGTATGCTATGGGCTCTTCTCAGCTTTCCCGTGTAGAGTTTAATTGTGTAGTTTGTGGTTCTTGATGAAGTTTGCAGTCCCTTGCAGTTTTTGTGCTGACTTTTTTACTTGTTTTTATGAATGTTCATTGCAGTGCTATTATTGTGAATTGTTTTTGTTACATTTGTGTTGGGTGCATAGATATGACATTCACATTTTACTCCCATGTTCTACTAATTTGCTTTTTTATATGCTAAGTTTCAGTTACTGTGCCGGTTAAGTTCTATCTTTCGCAAAATTCAAAGGCGTATTCCAATTTCAATGTTTGCACCTTTGATTTGCAACGAGTCATTCCACCCCTTCACAATTACTGTGATGATATTTGGAAGTTTTTGAGTGGATTTTGAGCACTTTACTCCTTGTAGCAGTTCCGATTGATTTTCTCAAACACATTTTATTTTTTTCCATTTTCAATATTTGAGCATTTTGACTCTGTAGTAATTCGTTTGTAGAGTGGTTTGCTGGATGGAATACCAGGATACAAGTGTAAACATATGTTATTGTGGTCCTCATTGACAGGTTACTCGTCAGCAGACGCACAGTTTCCTCCGCTTCAGTCCGAGCAGGTGTTGAGACGACAGCCTAGTCAAAATCAACAACAACAACAGCAACACCAGCAACAATTCCAACGGTATTCTGCCGCTGAATTTGGAAATTATAATACAGCTCCTCGCGGATTTGCTTATGGACAGAGTGTCTACAGACCTGTCATGTTTTCCAACGTGTCTTGAATACTTAAAAAAACTACGGGGTAGGGGGAAGGGTTGAATTGGGTCACACTACTTAAGATAATCAAAGGATGCGCGTCAGCAAAAAAAAGAATAAGCAAAAACCTATAACATAAACAGATATACTGCTTAATTTATGATCAGCTGAGATGTAACGTCATATTAATAAAGTCGAGATGGGTACAGATGTTAATACATTACTAATGTACTAGGATACTAGGAAACAAGTGCCTTATAATCCACTCCAATGAGTGTTATTTGTCAACCTATGAATACGTACGTAAATACATTATGCAGAAGAAATGATATTAATGGCAAAATTATGACGATTAAAACTAGCTCTGTAATTTATTCACTAGACGTTGCAATATAAGCCTTACAATATAAAATACTATACTGAATGATACAGTTAGTCATATAATTATAACGCAGTATACATATATAATGCTGATTATGTTGTGACAAAGAGAACATGTATGCATAATTTATTGATAATTACTTTTGGTTTGGTTCATTCAGAGTAAAGAAAAAAAGTATAAGAAATTAAAGTATAAATATTGACCTACTATAGTGAATTAGTGGAGAGACATTGGAGAACGAGAAAATGAATTTATTTGTCGAGTTGTAATTAATTGTATCATCTATTAAATTATTACGAATTAGCAGATTTACGTATGTTACATTACCTGACTACACAAACTGATATGTAGATGAACGTGTACGTGAATGTAAATATTTAGAATAAATTAGAGTTGGTTAAATTATCCACAGTCGAGGTTACGATCATGATAGCATATTGCAGTAATTACAGACAATTTAATTATATTCAGTATGTCATGACAGTAGGTGCCAACTTGTAGTTACTCTGGCTCTCTTCGATCGAGCAGGTAGTCGTCATTCGTCATTTTATTCTCCTTCTATGATTAATCAATTACTTCTCCCCAATACCCAACACTGATCCCTGGATGTCGATGTGAGCATTTTCAAACGCTTCTCAATACGTTTATAATAACAAGCACCACTCCTAATAAGATACACATAATTACTAGATACATCGTACATGATGGTGCACCTTCTACACACTTCATCATTAATTGCAAGTATATTTGTTAAGAACTGCCGTGGTGTTTACACTTCTGCTCTGTTTAATAAACTACTCAAATACTCACTCGCCATTTTGGACAGTCGAAATTCCATCCTCGATGACAGTCATTCTCATTTTCTTTAAATAATTACATCCATTTTCGATTTTCACTGCCACATGTCACATCAGTCACAGTCGATCGCTGAAAAACAACAATATGCGAATACGAACACAGAATACGATAAGAATAAAAAAAGACCAGTGCACGAAATCTAGATGATAACTCACACTCCGTCGCTTTAAAAAAGCCAAAATCTGAGTTGTATGAAGACAGTTAGTTTAGTTAGTCCGCACCCTTAAAACATTAATGTTGAATTACTAATTTAATTGGATCCATTATGACTTAGCCAATTAGTTACCAATAATAAACCTTACCATTGTTTGAGTTTCAGGACTATTTCAAAAAATAGCTTAGTCAGATTTTATGTTTCACGATACAAAAACATCGTTACGTTCTCAGCCTGGACGTTGCAGTTCTGGCTGAGTTAATGTAATTCATACAGTAATTTTGATGTACGTATGGACCGAATGTGTGTAAACAGCAATCTGACCTCTGTGACGTAATCAATTATGCGAATAAAAATCTATAAAGCTATCGTTCAGAAGATATGAGTTGGCTTCATTATTTGTGTTGGATGGTATCTTTTCAGCATCACAAACATTATAACATAATTGCCCATTTATAAACCTCCGGCTTGCATTGTGCCGTATGTGCCATCGTTGTTTTAAATTACACCAAAGGAAAACATAGAACTGTTTGTCGTACATTCTCACCTGCTCTACATATATATACTGTTTTTGGCTTATTTCAGCCTAAATTGCATAGTACCGAATGTAGGAGTGTAGAGGTACACTTCAGTACGGGACAACCAAGGCGGGTGAACTGGCCTTGGGTGCAACTATTTTTGAGAAATAATGAAAATAACAAAAAAATAATGTTAACAAATATACTTGAAATGAAAACATTTGGGCTATATACATAGTGGCTTCGATATTTGAATTAGAGCTCAAGTTGGGGAAAATAATGTGAATTTATAATCGGGAAAGCCAGAGAGACCAACACAGGACACATGTAATAAAGTATGATATTTGGTAGCAGAATTATACTTTCTTTCAACTTTCAACAACGTGTATTCAAGTGACGGCAAGAAATTCAACAGATAAGAGCAACGATGTAGAAAAAGCGGCCGCCAAGTACCTCCCCTTACATATTTGCGCACATTAAATTATTAATTCATCAACATTTTCCACGCAAAATCATTGGCCTACCTAGATTGACCTTTTTGGCATATCCAACTACAGTGATTTTATCCAAGGTAATCATTACTTTTACCACTAAACCAGTCTCAATTCAACAACTAAAAATAAAATCAGGTACCCTATAAAAAAACGGAACCGACAATAAATTATATGTTAAAGCAAGTATAAATTATATATAATTCCTCTAACAATTATGGCGCGTATGCCGTGTATTATTAATTAATCAACGTATTAGGGAAGGGAATTTTTAAAACATGTACCATAGCTCTTAGAGGCTAGGAGAACTGTAATTATCTTAACCTTTTCCGGGCGGTAGATACACAATTGTTAAATTTTAAAATGTTCTCCCTGTCCGGATTAAACAATTGTGTTAAAAACTCAATATCCATGAGAGTCCGG